>JAYRBW010114901.1:0-17669 GCA_036023295.1 Invenusta paracnida
AACCTTTGGATAGACGAGAAGTAGTATAAAACTGCATACAGAATCAATAAGAGTCGTTTCTCTATGTCTACTCTATGTTCTACATAATTAAAATTATACGAATAAAATTTTAAAACTCGACCAAACTTTACGTCTAGTGCTATAAATATACATTCATAAAATATTAGACGATGCGGTAAAATCGTCAAATCATAAACAATAAAATCAGCCGTTGTATAAATTTTTACAACAGATAATTTAGAGCATAATATATAAAGAGCGTTAGCCTGGAAATATGTTCAATCGAAACTACACATTTGAAATTGCTTAGCTAAGTATTCGCATTTACAGTAAAAACAGATATGTAGAAATATACAGATGCTTATCTGTATATTTCCGATGTATAATATACAAAATACAAAAGTATGATAAAATAGAACATACTTTTTGAAAATTGTTTCAGTGACTTTATGCTTAGGTTTAAATTGAATAATTTTCTGTGAATGTAATGGATCATCCGTTTATCTAAAGATAAATGCTGATTGCTGTTTATTTATTAGTAACTTAGTAGGTATCGTTTATATATAAACAAACATCTCGATAATGTTTGTTATGTATACAAGAATATTTTTATTAAATACCCACTTAAATAATATTAATAACAGATTTACAATCAATATAGTTGATTGTAGAAAACATAACACAATATTTTCAAGAGTAGATAATATAAAACAATTTAAATAACGAATCAAATTGCTCAAAATTAAGATAAACAAAAAAATTGAAATAGAAAAAAAGTGAATATACTTTCTAAAAATGAATTATAGAACACTTTTATGAAAATATGAGTCTATTCGAAATTGAATTAAATAGAGGTGAGAGGGATTTTATGTGAAGGACATCTTTTATATCAACATAAAGTAGTTTTTTTCCAGTACAGAAATATTCTTCTTGAGCATATAAGTTTCTTGACTTGAGGCTTGAAGCTTGAGACTTGAAGTGTTTAACAACTTTAAAATTACTTGAAATATACTATTAACAAAATATATATTTTTAAATTTAAATTATAGAAGTTAGACATTAAAAGATATTTTGATAACTTAGTATTTGAAATAAAATTCACACACTTAAAATTAAACATACATGTATCTGAATATTACATCGTATAAAAAGTTAATGAATAAAGGCGGTTTTACATTGATATCTTTTTCAAAAACTTTTTAATTATCTACTACATATTATCTGCAATGTAGGTTTTGATAACGATATTGAAACCTGAAGATATTATTTGATTCCAGAACTTAAGAAAGCAGTATCAATCCTTCATATTTAGAACGGACTATGTAAATTTAGAATTATTTATTTAAAATAATCTATACCTACGAGTATAAGCTTCCTTAGCTTGTCTTATAACATAGTGAACACGCCCCTAGTGTGGTTCAAGGTGGAAGTATTTCACACATAATCTTTTAGCGATTATGGTAGACTTGGTAACACTTGAATTAAAAAAGAGCTACCTTGAATAAATGTATACATAGCTACTAGGGACTGAGAAAACAATGCAACTTAATTATACCTAAGATCTATTTGGTTGTATACTGTGTCTTCATTAAGGGTGATATTGCAGTCTTATAATCTTGTTCTTCTTTTGAAGACAATTATCTAATTTAAGGGCTTCAACTGGATCCGTCGTGCGTCGTCTTTTTTAAGACACAGAGTTTTATGCAATTAATAAACATCTTTTAGTCTTAGCGGTTGTCAACCTAAAATTAATAATTGACATCTTTATCACTATAGACTCTCTACTTGCATTATTCTCTATTGATTACTAGGTACGTAATTACACCCAAGATATTGGTATCAACTGCATTTAACTTTTTGTACACCTATTTTTACTCGTCTGTTTTAATACGTTGAGATTAAAGTCAAGAAGGGGAGAATATTTGTGAATTATATGTGATAAACTTTGTACAACTTACAGCTAAATTAAAGACATGTATGATTCAAATATTGACGCGAAAAATAATGACTTATTGTTAAACAGTTTGAGAAGTAGCTGTGGCCATGTTGACTTTCAAGAAATGCTTCGTAATCGTAAAGGTATAATTTATATTACTATTTCCTTTTAAATACTACTGTTTCAGTGCTTATAGTTTTATTGCTTGCTTTTCCAATTAGTTTCTTACTTTTCACTGAAACTAGTACATTAATGTAAACGTAATGTGCAATTTATATAAAACAATATATACCTATATTTTTTTGAAAATAACTCGCTGTTAGTATTATATTTAAATGAGAATTATACACTGTTGTTGTTTATATTTGATTCGAACAACAGTTTAAAACTAATTTTGGTTTTATTTTATTTTATTTTATTTAACAGATATATATACTTACTCCAATAATGCATACATTATTATCTGTGTTTAATAGATTATTCATTTTGGTGCATCAAATCAATAAATTTAATTAAAGGGAAAAATATAGCTAGGATCTTAAAATTGTAGTACTTTTGTGAATACATTATATAGTGAACCGAAATACAAAAAGTTTAATATATCTTAAATATATACACTATAACAAAATAATTTAAAGTACATATTTATGTAGTGTCTACGTATATAATAAAGCATAAATTATAATAAAATTTTAATTTTTTTCTGATATTGGAGGTATATACTTAAATGCAAGTATAGATAAATACGCACGTAAAATATTCAGAACAAAGCAATAAACAAATAGTGTAATGCAAATTTAGAGTGTTAGTGATACATATTTTCATTATTATAATTGTTTTGTATATCGATATATAACATCAGTTGCATTCTTTCTATCATGTCTAGATAGTATATATCAAATATATCAAGTTAGATAATATGTTTTTAATAGTAGGTAAACCAAGCTGTTGAATATATATATTTCTCAAAGATCGCCTTTTTACTAAATTGTATTTTCCAAATTTTAATAAATAATGAAATTTTATGGTTTATATAATATATGCATATGTTGGACATCATTTGTAATTTTTTAAATATATTCTAAGTTGAATTTATTCCATTATTGTGCGTGAAAAAATGTACAAATTAGAAATTGTTTTATTTTATACATATGGTGTATGAATATAATTTAACGATAGTTATTATTGTCATTATACAAAAATGTGAGGAATAGCGAAACAGCTGAATAAAAAACTTATGTAGATCTAAAATAATATACACATTTTCAGCTTAAAGTTGTAATATATACGCAAATATAATTATATGTAGAGGAATACAGATAAGCCACAAATATATTTAATGAAAAAAAGGAATTTTTAAATCTTTACGATTATAAATAACATTTAAAAAAATTAGACTATACTCGTATTAATGTAAACTACCTATTTCTTATTGTTTTAATATATATTTAATATCATATTAATCCTATCCATAGTAAATCCCTTCCGCATATTTACAGTGATTTTTAAACGAACAAATGGCGCAATGTGAGTATTCGTGACTTTTCGCAAAATAAAGTTATACATTTTGTGCTACATTCACTATTGTGCACCAAATAGGTGGTCACGTGACCTCTGTAAAATGTACCCATTTTTGTAAAAAATGAACAAACATACATTCTATATAAAAATGCATATCTCTCTCAAAATCGATGAAACTTTGCTTCGAGTACCGATTAAGTTCATGTAATATCTCACAGTACAATAACAACTTTTTTGAAGAAAGTATTAAAAAGTATTAAAAAATGATAAAAATGCATATTTTTATATTTTTCAAATATTTCAAAGGAATGGAAGTTTCAAAATCCTACTCTATTAGGAAATCTATTAAGAAGTTTAAAAAGGGAGAGTCTAATATCCATCCCCACTCCCTTCCCTACGATATTATATATAGATGTACAAAAAGCCCCGAATGAATAGAATTAAAGATGAAATATATGTAATTTATTGGATTTATGAACACATAAATATATAAATGACATTGAACTATTATTTTAAATGTACTATTATTAATGTTACTTTGATTTTAAATTACATTTAAAATAATCAATTCGATATTGTAAATATATTTAAATAAATAATATTTGAAATGTATAATTATAGAAAAATCATATATAAGGATAAAATGCATCAATTACATAACACTTTGTATAACTTGATAGTGTGTTAAATAATTTTTAAATGGAAAATTTCGTATTTTATAATGTTTACTTTTTAATTATATATTAATATATATATATAATTATTCTTCATAATTTTGAAAATTATTGAGCATTAAATGACAAACTAATAATTTATCGTCGAGATAATAGTGTTTTTATTTTTAGTGATAAAGTCAGTTTATGCCTGTATACACTGGAATAATGGAATACATTTTTGAATTCATTGTAATTCCATTGTAAAAAAATTTAAAATAAAATTTAATATGGATACAACAGTTTTGTTTTATGTTAGACGTATAATAAGGACTTTCTTCATAATTATGCTAATACATAGCTTTAAAAATTAATGAAATTACAAAAAAATAGTATACAATATGTTATATTTAAGGTTATATTGTAACACAGAACAATAGCTTTATATATGTAGATCTATTATAGTACAGATAATATCTTTCATAAAAATAAGCACGAACCTTACAATTGCACGTGTATGTTATATGTCATTCATAATATATTTTGTAGCGTACATTTAAAATACCCAGTTAAGTCTTGTAGAATATAAAACAAATAAAGACAAGAAAATGACAATATTGTATCCATATATGTACATAAAACTATAAATATTTGTATATTAATTATTAAACGAGTATTAAAATGTGAATATAACGAAGTAATACAAATTTAAACAAATCTACATGTATTCAATATGTGTTCGCAATTGACAACATACAGTGTATTAAAATATACTTGTATACTTTAATATATCTATATTCTACAGATGGGTATACCTACATACAAGTTGTATACTATAGTTATATAATTTATATTTATATTTTGGTTTTCAAATTTTCTGCTAACATTTAATCACTATTGATATCATTTATTGGTACGTCTGGTATTATATTACAATATTTTATAATATCGTATGTCATACAGTCGTGAAATTATTCAATAAATAAGAACTTTGAATTAATAATCTATCCAAGAAAATTACACTATAAATGAATTTATAATAAATATCTCACTTAATATTATATTTTTTATATTTTTAACTTCAAATTTATATATATCTGTAGCTTATACCTAGTGGCATATGTATATTCATTTATATACATTTATAATAAAAACAAACATAACGCTTCCTTGGACATGTTTTTTCCTGACAGCCCTTTAGAAAGGTCCAATATCGTATAGCAATCACTTTTACTGTTAAAAATTATCTAGAAAAAAGCTTGTTTTTTCTTCATTTAAATAATTATCACGTTTTCAAATACTGGTTATATTTAGATCTAATTTATTTGGTTTATGCATTATTAATTGTATTTAAAATTACGCATGCACAATAGGTATACAATGGACGATCGATAAAATCCAAATTTGTGTAAAAAGTTGTTAATTAATGTTAAATTATAAAATTACGTTATTTTGAAAAAATATAATAACTTGTATTTGAAATATGACAATTTAGAACTCAGTGTTTTTATTAAAGCATAATACATTAGGACAAACTACAACAATATATAGGTACATAAATTATTCATATGAGCGCTTACAAACTAAATTCCAATAAACAAGTAAATTAAATTGTTCTGTAATGTTCTGTTATTATTAATGTTATAAGTAATCTTCTGTAATTGTGTTAGTATTTTATCTACGTAAATATCGGTCAATATATATATAAAGAGAGCATCTGTAAATATTGTATTAATCCCATCCATACCGGTGGTGTGGGGGAGGGGGGACGGATTCCGATCTCCTGTTTTATTTTTACTGTCATTTCTATCTAAAACATCGTGAGAGATTAAGCTCCCGTGACTCTTCCTAACTATATGTTAAGAAATTTGCAACCTCAGGAGGCATGCTAGAGCCCTCCGGATTGCATCACCCCTATTCTAATGTCAGTCTAATTTTCAATAAAACATAGTTAGAATAACAAATGTAATGTGCATACCTAATAATATCGTTGTACATAAATGGGTAATATATAAATATGTACGTATGCATATAATATACAATATACATGGCAATGGATGATAATATACAATAAATATCGATAAATATTATTGAGTGTAAAATATGACTGCTTTAAAAATGCTATGTCACGTGTGCATATTTTAATTAAACAAATATTTAATATATAAATTATAAATTGTGCATATTATTTAATATTACTTAATGGATTACATTTATTTCGCTTCACTAAAAATAATGGACGGCTTAGATTAGTTACATTTTGCTGTTGAGTTTATATAAAACATAATTAAAATGTATGATTGGACATAGCTTTACAATTTATATAATCATGCTACATTAAATAGTCTATTAATAATGTATTCAGCAAAAAATTGTGATATTAATATAAGCCAAAAATGACAAAAACTGTGTCAACTAAATCCATAAAAGAAATGAAATATCTGTTAAATGTGTTACCTCTTTAGTTAATAATATTAGACTTGAGCTAACTACGTTTTTTATTATTAAGGAAATTATTAAGTATATTCTTGCCATTATAATACGTTTATGTCTTAATTAATAGAAATATCAAAATTTAAATTGATGAATACATAAAATTAATTGAAAAACATAAAATTGAATGAAGTTATACAATTATAAATATGTTAATCAAAATGCTTTTAGTATAATAGTGTTTTAAAGTAGTTAGCTCAAGTCCAATATTATTAACTAAAGAGAGAACCCATATAACTGATAGTTCATTTCTTTTATGGGTTGAGCTAACACACTTTTGTCATTTTTGGCTTATATGAATGGAATTGAAAACTTTCGCTAGTACCTAATTTTTCTGTTTTATTAGAGTGCTGCAGGCAACAAGTTTAACATATATTTACTATTATATAATAATTAATAAAAATGTTAGGATAAATATGTATATTTAGTTATTTGCTGGTATTTAGTTTAAAACAACTGCAAAATTATAGATAATCATTTTGTATTGATTTTTTGTTTGACAATATAATTTAATTAGTTTATTCTAAAGTTAATTTAAAACGACAAAATTACATTTTGAAGAAGATGTATAAAAAATTACATGTAAATTACTAATACCTGCAGCTTTTGTTGGACAATAGTTTGTGTCACCCGATTCATAAAATGAATGATTTGTTAGTTATACATACTAATATTTTCTATTGTGTCTATGGCCCTTTATAATTTATAATGCATCACAATTATAATTTTCAAATACATTAATATTACTTAACAAATGAAAATAAACAATATAAAAAATCAAAATCTGTTTTAGAGTATGTTCTAAAGTTAGTCCTAAATTAAAAGGAATAATCATGAAATGAATTTAAGCTATATCGCATGCTACAGGCGAAAGCTTAAGTTTTTTTAAATACTAAACGATTCAAATTTTATTGTGGCATTTTATTATTTGTCTTATTTTTTCACATAAACAAGACTAATGTAAAATTTTACATTTTTATAAAATAATTAATGCATTAAATTTATCCTGGAGAATTTTTTTTCTTCTCATTTTTGGTTCACATATCAGTTTTATGTAGGCCATATAATGGAACAGATGACAGCATAACAGCTAAATTCTTCTATCAAAACCCTGTTCGGTTGTATTAATCAAAAGAAAAATAAGAAAGCTGTCAAAACATCCCAGCAGCTTACATAAACAAACCCTTGCTTGAATAAAATATACTCAGTGTGAGGTCGCATCTTCCAAAATAAAATGCCCCAGCCTCTATATAACCGGATTATCGGCGGATTTATAAACAGTTTTACATATGTACAAAACTAGAAAGTAGGTATGTCTATGTATGTAAACTATAGTGCCTGTTAGAAGAATAAGTAGGTCTGCATTACTCGTCAAAAGGATACTTAATAGTTGTGTTTCTACGACGAACTCTTAAGTATGGATTATAAACTACATTGTGTCGTTTATTTCATTATTGCATCATACAAATTCTGAATAAATAATGGACATTTTAAAAACTATCTAAATTATCTAAATCAATACTCATATCTTAGGAAAATCTTAATTTTGATTTAAACTTTTTCACTTAGTGACTTAGCGAAAATGGAGAAATGTTTAGTTACCAACTGTACTCTTAAAATACATTTTAAATTATATATAGGTATATATCAGAGTAGGTTTATAATATATCATTCATTTCGCACATTTATCTAAACATATTTTCATAAATAACAATATAAGCAGTAAATAAAGATATATAACTGAATATTCGTAAAATACTGAAGGTGTTAAATATTTCTATTCAATTTTACAAGAAAATTTCCATAACAAAATCTAGATAACATTGAGTAACTCACATATAGTACAGCACAAATGATACAAAAATAGTTAATCAAAACAATATAACAATTTAAAAAAATATGATTATAAAAATACATTTATATTGATACACAGAATAGTATGATGCATGTTCTTAAATGTTAAATGAAGAAATAGTACCAACTTTTTTTCTTTACGAGATAACTATAAAATATTTTTATTTTATATATTTTATTTATAAACATATATTTATTATATTGGTAATTAGTAAATTATGATAGTTTTTTATGTTAGTGTGTTCAATATATGTAAGTATAAATAATTTTTCTTAAATATTTAAAATTGGGAAATATAAGCACCGATTTAGATTGTGATAGGCATCGTTGACTCAACAGAAACTGTTCATATTAAACGGAAGGACGTCGCTAACAGCAATTTACACGTTAATATGATCAGTAGATAAGGCAATCAATAAGATATAATAATCAGCAACAATAGAACCCATAAATAAACAAAATTAATAGTCAGAAAATTGGACGAATCTTTTCTTCTAATTTCTGGATCGATATAATAAAAACTGTATATTTTAATTTACATATATTGCCGGTGATTTATTTTTCAAGTCGATAAATTATTTCTACTAGTGAATTCACAGAATAAAGCAGCTTTCATTAAAAATAAACCGAATCATTAAATTTTATCTATAAAATATAAGAGAAGTTTTTCATTTTTATATATTAGACTAGCTTGAGGAAGTTTTTCATTTACAATTTTATTATTAGATCTAAAAGGCATAATATCTTCTAGATTTGTGGCCAATTTATAAACATCTTTTATGATGTCGAAGATATCTTAAAATTAAAGTTTTATTTGTGTCTGTGATATAAAAAATATACTCTATGTCGTTTTCTACCGCTAAACTCATAAATAAAATATATAAATATAAATAACCCTGGTATTTTCTCAGCATTACTCGTTTCGAATATAAATTCTAAAAGTAATTAGATTGAATTTTCTCTTTTAAAAATAAAAATAAAATATTACCATTATTGCATTGTACTTAGTCATATGGTACATATCATCTGCGTAATTTATATGTAATAATCTATGAAATCTATGTAATAATATATCATCTACATAATTTATGTATTTCACCTAAAAAAACATACATCGAAATAATTTTGAAAATAGAGATTAAAGATCAGTGAATTGTCTTTTAAGGAATTTTCTAATATCAAACATTAAGCTTTATGTATGTTACAATACTGTAATAATTTTTCGAAATTTAATTAGAATCGTATTCATCAATTCAAACAAATATGCTTTTCTATATACTGACTTTCTATAAAATCTCTGATGTTACTGGATAAAATACTGTTTTCCATTTTTTCAAAATAACAACAAATAAATTTCTTTATGTTTTAATTTCTTATTATTCCTACGAATTTGATAAGCTCCACTAATATCAACTTTTAAACTTTCCTTTAAATGACATATTCAAGAAATATTTTATGATATCTATATTATAAGTACTAATGCATTAATGCCTACTAAAACCTTATTTTGCAAATTTCAATAATCTACCTCATTGAGTTTCATTTTACTTTTCTCTATATTGACTGATAATATTTTTCTATACTTTCTTATACTAGTTTTATTTTTCAATTTAGATACAACAAAATATTTTATAGTTTACTCTTATAAAGTGAAGAATAGATAAATACATATACACATATTTAAAAGGTAATAACAATAAAGCCAGCCTTATTATATATAAATAGTCCAACAAATTTGGTTATTCTCTATAACTATAACTTCGGAAACTTTTGTTCATGAATTTCTCATCAATGAAATATTTTTACGATGTATATACGCAACATATGTCCTTTATTGAATTTTTTTAAATAATAATGAACTTATCTATAATATAATGGATTGATATTTTTATTCCATCAACATAAAACTAGTTTTACTAACAATTAATTTCTTTCATTTGACACGATTATCTGTTGATTATAGTCATCTAGGGAACTGTGTACCCATATATCTATATCCCTAAAGAATATACAACTGTGAACAAGCAAGAAAGGGTGTTTAATGTAGGTATTAAAACAGCAATAAATAGATCGAAATTGAATTTTACTTTCGTGTTCTGATCATACGCATGAATTAGTAACATTATATATATAGAGAAAACGATATCTTTGGAGTAGAGAGCGGAGACGAAGAAATAAGTTAATGGTTAACGGAGAGTTTTACCAATCTGAATATCGATCAAATATGTTTCATTACGATACATATTTAAATATTTACATAAATTATGATCACTTGTATAGAGGAAGTTAGCAGGTGACTTGCGTCGCAAAAAAAGAAGAAATTGTGTCTATATGAAAAAACACGAAGTTATTATTATACATTAATTTGTAAATTTTTATTTATTATATTTATTATTTGTAAGTTCTATATAAAATTGTCCATGTTTTCAAGCACTATATAAACTTTACCGCATTGCGATTTTATTTACATTATAACAATACGGAAGCTAAACAATCAATAACGATAAAAATTCAAAGAACTCGAGTTGTCATTAAAGTTAATCTTGATGAATGACAATTAAATTCGTATTAAGGTCTGTCAGCTGCTTAAAGTTAAAAAATATTTCAAAAGTGAGAAGACTAAATATAACAGTACGTATACATTGAAAAAATAGTTATTCAGAAATATACCTACTTCAATTATTATCCAGGTCTTCTCACTTTTAAAAATGTTTATAACATTAAATGCGTGTTTCATATTTCTAGAAACACATATTTCAATTTATATTTAAAAATTATAATCCTATATTCAAAAGACAATTATAACGATATACTTAATTATGATACATACTAACCTTATACGGCTTCAAAAGACTCAACAAGTTTATCACTATTTCTCAATTATTGGAATAATTGAAAAGTTATAAATTCAAGGAATACTTTATGTATGTAATTATTGACCGCGTTTATTTCGTGCTGTAACACGTAGTTTTGCACAATAATACATGCGATGTCAATAATAATTAAGTTCTTTTGTTAAATAGTTAAGTTATCAAAATATCCTCCTCCAAGATTTACTAATGGTAATATAATGACAATCTAATTAGAAAAAATATGCAACAATATTTAAATTTATTTCTGTTGACATGAAACATTTTTAAAGTAAAGTGAATAAGTTAAAATTCTTTCCATGTAATTATTACCATAATTTGCCATTAACTTTCTTATCTGGTGAGAGACACGTAAATATATTCTCGTATAAAAACGATATTTTTTATAAACTATTGTTTAAAATTAATTATTTATTTAAATATTTTATACATATAGAACACATTAATTTAATATTGAATAATGAAAAAATATTATTAAGTTTACTTCCGCGAGAAATCAAACTTCTAGAATTATTACATTGATATTATTTCGAATTATTTAACATCAATAAATGTATTTTGTAGATTCCTATTTTACATTTCAATCGTGATTGTAAATATTATTGCTAAAGTAAGGCCTTTTCAGAATACAAATAAAATCCATTAATTATCGATTCTTCAAATATTTTATTATATTTATATTTTATATTTTATTGTCATATTTCATTCAAATTTCAATTTTATAATCATTCAAATATTGCAACAATAACTTCTGTTAGCTGCCAATATAGCAGTCAAAATGCTTATATTGTTAGAGTATTTATTTTCTTTATAATTTTTTTTGATCATAAAAATTGTTTTCTTTTAAAGCAGCTCATAGTTATTTTAATATGCCAAAAATGTACATCAATTAAAACATCTTATATATAGTTAAAATGGTGATATTTATTGCATTTTTCTAACACATAAAATCTATTTCCATTGTTTGTTCATGTTCCAACCTCTTGACTCAAATTAAGAGTATCAGCATCCAATTTCTATGCTACACATATAAGAAACTAAGGAACACTTTTAACATATAGTATTCGTGTATATCCACCATGCTGGTCTATTATCTTTACAAAGGGTATTTTATTAGTTGGTTTCCTTTCTATATTTGATTATAATTGCACATAATGAACTCACTCATCCTGGTGATACAAATATGTTTGTCAAAACTATAAGTTACAACATGTTACAAGGCTGCCTGGACATATATGTATATAACAAATGCAACATAATAAAAACAATGTGTAAGAATTTTTACAACAACGAAATCTTTTATCTTCGCTAAATTATTTTAATTTCTAGTGTATTTTAAGAAACTTCATAAATTTATTTATTTAACATACCGTATTTTTCAACATAAATGAATTTTAGATGATTTTAAATAGCATATGTCATGGTTTGTTGTAGTAAACTATTGCTGCTAACAAACAATTTTTTTTTAATAATAAAGTAAAATAAATGAATAAATAATATATTTCAATTAAAAAATCAGAAATTCCAGGAAATATACAATTGGTTACTTATAAACAATTTTATATTTTTATATCATAGGTACAGACCAAAATATCTCTAATTAAAGTGTAATTTTGAAATTAAAATGTCATTTCGAATATTTCTAATATTCATATTGAATTCAACATTATTATTGACACAAAAAAGCAATTATATAATGAATTAGCTAAGATTCTCATACAGACAAAATTCGAAACATACTTATGAGGTAATAAAATGCTTGAAGCTAAATTATAAAAATTCAACAATTCAAGAATCTCGAAATATAACTGTAATCTATATAATGCAGATATAGTCGTTTCTCAATATTTATAATGAGAAATTTATTATCTAAGTAAAAAAATGTACATACGATTTTGCTGAAGTAATATTTCGACATACCTTAATACATTTAAATTTCCAACGTTAAATACATATTATCTACTTTAAAATTTGCATTTGTTTCACTATAGAATATTTCAGTAATCTAATAAATATGAAAAAAAATATCCTTTTAAAAAGCCATACTACTCGTGTATATATCTTATAATATCTTCCGATGATTTCTATGGTTGCCTTATTTTTTGGTTTGAGTTCTATAAAGCCAACAGATTTATTCATTGCAATTATTTTTAGGCAGGTTTGTATGGTGAAAATTTCCTTCCAGCATAAGAATAACCTACTACATCACATATATGTATATATATAATTAATCTTTATTTTTAAAAACGAAAATGGTATCTTTAAATCTTTTAGGGAAAAATAAATCATTTTTAGCGAAGAAAATTATTTGTTTAGCTTGCAAGCTAAGAAGGATTCAAGTAAGTTGTTGATAAATGATATAAAAACTGTGACCTTTATTACTCTCCGTGGTTTAAAGGTGTGTCGTTAACCCAGTTTAAGTCTGAAAGTAACTAGACTCCTCTATTGGCTATCGGTTCAAGCAATACATCATTTCCCCCAATTCCCATTTTGCTTCCGTTGGTCGATAAGTATCTACCAGCTCTCACACAATTCAAATCTAACTTCAATCCGAACATTTTGGGGCGGCTGTACTCTTCGAAAACACCTTCAGCGCCTCAGCTTCTGACACAACCACCCTTCCTTATCATATTCTACTTAAACTCTTTTAAATGATTCAATAACCCTTACAACAATGTACTTGTCATCACCAAATTACTTAGCAAGTTGATGCACCCCTTTGTCCGAATGAAATCATCTCCAAGGTGTTAACGCATTATTCTTGCATATTGACTCCACATAAATTGTTAAGCATGATATCTTGATAAAATAGATGACAATATTTTTTCCATTTCAATAGTATATATATATATATGCAATGGTATATAATAATAAAATGCGAATTTTTAAAGAGATTTTCTTGCCTATTTCGAAATCTAGTAAGTTCAACGAACAATTTTCAGCTCTATAAGATCACGGAATAAATATCCCGAAGGCAATTGAATTTGTTTCAATTTATCATCTTCATAGCAACATGAAGAATCATTAGGCATTAAGCAGGCAGAGAGAATATCAAATAATACTAGTATTATCTAATAATACAATACATCAATGGTACACATACATATTTGTATGTTATAAGCAGAAAATAAATTTGATAAGTAGAGATTAATAACTAAATGAAGTGAGCAAAGAATCAGTTATATATACAATTTTAAAACGCAAGAAGAACTAGATTTTAACAGAATATGATTATTCATAGAAATAGAAAATGTTATATATAACCATAATATTAGTCGCATTACATTTTACTCTGGTTCTTCTTATACTCGTATATTAAGATTAAGTAACTCGTTCTTCCCTCGTTCTATATTTAGTTTTTAGATATTTACTTATATAATTTGTTTTTTACTTAATATAGGTATATGTACCATTAATGTAATGTATTATTCTCTCTGCTTGATGATGTTTTGTGCTGCAAAGAAAAATTTTATGTTCCTTTTTTAAATATCCAAAGCTAGTTCTAACGAATTTTATAGGTATTTAAGTCTATTGAATCCAGTGCTCAATTTTAATTTATGAATACTTAAAAAAGGCAATTTTTTCTAACACTCTACAACATGAATGTTTGAAAACCCCTTTTCTAAGTGTAATAAAAACGAAATTTATAGTAATCAAAGACATCTACTTCCTAAGAATATTTGTTGTCTAAAATAACCAAGTGGATATCTAACAGTATTCCGCAAAAAGGGTCTCGTTCAAATATTAATTAATGACTCTAAATTATACTAAGGGGGTCAACAGCATTATTCTATTCAACATAACACTAATAAACTACTTCCTAACAAAACGTGCCCTGGTTGAAAACTTTTGGTAGGAGAACAATGTAATAACTAAAATTGGTGAAGTATACAGAGCAGTTGGAAGCATATAAGCTCACAATATTTTCCATTTTCTGTAAATAATTGATATTAACGTGTTTGGTCAGCATATTACGACTTAATATTTTTCTTTACGTTTGCCTAGGAAAGGTATATTCACAAAACGCACTATAATTTAATAAAGGAGTATAATGAAGAATACGTGTGTCACACTAAGAAATATTCTCTTTCATATTACGCTTGTTTATAGACTTCTGAAATGGTAAATTTCTAAGTAAAAGACTGTGTGAGCTTAAGATTTAAGATTTATTATGAATTATCATTTCTATAAAATAGCTTATCAACAGTAATACAGAGATTCATACTTATGTGTTTATATCTTTAAAATTCCCAATTAAGACAGTTCGTGCATTATACAATTTAGCGTGTTAAGTGAATGAATGCCAAATAAAGACATTTGAAGAATACCTTATGCTCGTATATATATATATTCGTATATATTTATTTACAAACTGTTTATTGATTTTTAAATTATCAATTTATATTTGGTTAAATATGTTATATTGTTTTTGTTTGTTTACTTAACGATACTATTTCAAAGTTTTATACTATAATTATTGACATTTACTGAGAGCTTTTTAAAGTGCCTATAATAACATATTTTCTCACGAACATTGTTTGTGTTTATTTTTGAACAATCGCGAACAATATATGTTTTTTCCTTTGTTATACTGTATGATTAAGCATAATATTATATGTACAAGGAATAAGTGTTAATTTTATTATATAAAAGTACTAAATATACACTATATATCCCCTGTTTCATCAAGGTTACATATATATATTATATTAATTTGAACATATGTTTAAATATACAAAATATAATTTCAATACTATATTAAATATATTTAATTAAATGTATGTATGTAAATTAATATACACACAATGATAACTATACTGAAGCTATATTTTTTAAAGAATGGTACATCTATAGTTTTATCATCATAATAAATATGTATTTATAACTAAAAACAAAAATTGTTCTGTCACTATTGTACTAAATGCAATCATAATTAGAAAATTGTTATGTTATTTCCATTTTATCATTTTTAAAAGATAACACAAGTAATGAGATTGAAATAAATAAGATTGAACTCTCCGTTGTATAAATCAGTAGGTACACTTATGCAAATATCTTCAATAAGATATATATTTTTATATGTGCACTAATTATACCTAGTACCGTACATTATCTTCTTTCCGGGAAGCCTAACACTGCTCTAAAAATTAATTTTTTCAATAATACGATAACATTTTTACTGTATAATTTAAAGCTGCTGATTACGAATATACTACTAGTTTTTATGCAGTGGATCTCAAATATCTTACGTAAATTAAATTAATATAAATTATAATATTAACGCTTTTAAATTTATGAAAGAATCGAGTCTCATAATTAATTGATTTATTGTTTATTTATACTGATAGCCAAAAAAACTTAATATTTTTATATGTTGATATGTTATATGTTTATATATATACTTTAAATGTTGAAATCTGAAGTAAGCTGATTGTAAGTATTCAAGGTGTGTATATTACAAAAAATTAAAACATGAATAGTATACTGGTTTTTGCATAATATATTTGATTAGTACTTATTGTACGCAAAATGCGAAACAAATTTCTCATTAAAAGTACATGGGCCGCGCCATACATTTTAAACTGGAGGGCCCAACCTGAAGAAGGGCCCCGTGTGGTTGAGAGAAGCAAAGCCCTTTCTTCTACAGGGTGGGCCAAAAGTTACTATGGTTAAATTTTACTACAAGTTACATCGTTTTTAAACGCTCGACCAAACCAAGAAAATGATGTTAATTAATAATAATAATAATAATAATGTTTATTGAAACAAGTGACATGTTCGCATATGAGTTAACAATACAAAATATAGCAATCATGATACATGATAATAATAAAGTTACATAATTGTTTTGTTTAATAATATGGGTTAATAAAAATATATAAAATGTACAGATAAAGGATATAAAAAGAGATATAAAAGAGGGATAGAAAAGTTATGAAGTAGAAGCAACAAGTAAATGCTGTGGTAACAACACATTTATTTACAGTTTACCAAAATGGAAAAGTCTACGCTCCATTTTGAAACAAACTCATTGGAAATGGACGAAAGGCTAATGCCGTCCAGTCGATCTGTGTGAGTTTGCCGAATCATCAAATGATTCAATCTCTCTTGGTCCATCGTATACTACGTAGGTAAATTTTTAGTCTACGGAGGGAGCTGAAAGAACGTTTGCTACTTGCATCTGTGCCCGGCATAACGACGAGAAGCTCGACTCGCCCACCTGCCTTTTTGCCTACAGTCCCCGGAGGATCTTTCCCATCTTTTCCTTTTTTGCCCTTCTCATTCT
Source organism: Invenusta paracnida (assembly GCA_036023295.1). Classification (NCBI taxonomy): domain Eukaryota; kingdom Metazoa; phylum Platyhelminthes; order Proseriata; family Coelogynoporidae; genus Invenusta; species Invenusta paracnida. Next base: position 17,614 of record JAYRBW010114901.1, read on the forward strand.
GTCCTCCGTCTTTCTCTTTTCGGTGACACTCCCTCCCTCGCTGTTCTCGCAGACGG
>JAYRBW010114912.1:0-40241 GCA_036023295.1 Invenusta paracnida
TATCCATACATCAATCAATCCATCATGTCATGCTTTATGGAACATTCCATACAAATCTCTATGTGAAAATGCATTATGAAAAGATATATTAATAAAAGCATTTATCATGAAATAGAATTAAATGCTACAAATGTTTATTATAATAAGCAATCACAATGGTGACATACATATATACAGTCGTTTAATAATTTGTGACAATATTTCAATTAACAAAATTGTAAAAAGGGGGCGTTGTTAGTTTTTTCCTTCTTTGATAAAGTACTAAACAGGAACATAGGTATTTAGCACTGTGTTAAACTATGTTTTTCTGATTCTAGTTTCAGTTGGTTTAAATTTTAACTAAATTAAATTATCTTCCCCTTAAGGAATGTACTATACTCGCAATCGCGCATACTATAAAAAATCGAAAGTAATAACACATAGTTAGATAGATGCGTAGAAATTATTCAATTTAGGTATACATAGTGTGACAGACTGTTATGTAAAATAGTTTCTTTGGAAATATTTTGCATTTTGCGATTGTGTCAACGTATATCATTTAAAATATTACGTATATACTAGGGTATATATATATATACATTTACATACTCGTATTTTAGAGAAAAATAAAATATGTAAAAAGGTATCCATATAATATTTTACTCGTATTTTTATTATGGTTCCTAAAAAATTTAGAAAGGATTTATTTTTTGACCACAAACAAACTTTTTCAAATTATTACGCCATATTTTAGATAGTCAATCTACATATGTTTATAAAATTAAACTGATATCTATGTCATTTGGTCTACATTATTATAGCCAGTAAAATAATAGTTATTTTAAAGTTTTAAAGTTAAAGTTAAATTTAAGTTATATAAACGTTTATTTTAAGACATCGTTTCATTTATATGAAAGAATTAAATGTTTACTATATAGGATATTCATTTAACTTTATATATCGGTGCAAAAAAAAAATTTAAACATGATGAGAAATGATGTTAATACATTCACTTGCTTTATTTAACTTTTCCTATAAAGTAAGATATTTCTATAATTAATACTATGTCATCATGCTTAAAATACGAAATCGTTGAGAAAAAATATGCGCTTTCACAGAGTTAAATATATACTTTATTAATTGTATTATAATTGTTGTATTTTATTTTTAATATAGATTAAATATCTTAAAAGCACTTCTCTTATTAAATGTTATACATCTCAATATTTGCTACAAAAAATATTACTCCAAACTTTAAAGTCATACGAGACCCCATTTTTAGCATAGTTATATTGGGAATATGTAATTTTTTTGCATTCATTATGCATGATTTTTAGCAACTAAATACTTGTATTTCATTTGTTAATTTGTTTATTTAAAACATATACTTTTTGATGATAACTTAACAAATATTCTTAATAGATAAATAAAAAAGAAAAATATGAAATAAAATAAACCCATGCGGGTACTAGAATGATTACAGTATATCAGAATACTATCTGGATGACATTTAAATTATGTAAGTAGTAATTTTTGGAATTTTCACGTTATAATCATAAACCTTAAACATCTTAAAGATATTAAAATACTAATAACATATCGATAAATATGATATATATTTATGATTTTAAAATTGCGTATTCCTATTTTATAACTATGTATACATGATTTAATATTATCCAAAAATTTATATATTTTAATTTGTGTCGTATCTAGCCTAATACATCATAACATCCATTTTAAAACAATATAAAAATATTGTTTAAATATGTCGTAAAACCAATTGCTGACACAAATACAAAATGCTCTTTAAATATATGTTTTTGGAAAACGAGTAAAAATATAACAAATTAATTGAATATAAAAGTATCATGTATACACTTTAACATAACATTTTAAAATTAATTATATAGTTAAATTATTTATAATTATATAAATATATAATAATATATATATTGTAATTATTATAATTATTTATTTCTCCTTATATCGTAAACAAAAATATATTTAAAGAGTTTTAACATTTCCAAGGAATCGTAGAAAATTAAAATGCATATGTAAATATTTTACAATCCATTGTCTTACGAAGAAATTGTCTTAGAAAATGAACGTTGTTTAATAATATCAGAATGTTAAAAAATCTCAAGTAAGTTTATAATATACCAGCATGTGTTACACATATGAATGCATTGAAAACAAAAGATATGGCAAATTTTATTTAAGTAATACCATATTATACGCATCCCTAGTGAGCAATTCATTTTTAAACCTTAAAATTAAATATTTCTTCATAAATAAATGTATTCCTTAATGAGTCTTTGTACTAATTAGTATCACCTACTTCTATATTATTATAAATTTAATACAATGACTTCAAAATAGGGTAACTTCGTCATATTTTTAGGTTTTCCAACATTTTGTTAAAATTAAATGACGGTTTTAGAGGTTTTATGGTCTGAAGTGAACATTATGAATAAGGTGTAAATCAACTGAACATAGTATAGATTGTATACCTACATAATATGAATGTATCGAATCAGCCAGTCAGAATTTTTATTTTGGTGTAACTTCGCTACCTATAAATTTAATTTCTTAAATATATACAGAATTACCTTCATTATATGCTAATTCCGCAACTAAATTTTATATAATATTTATTAAAAAAAGCAATAGGTAATTCAAAAATATACATTTTTAAATGAAATATTAGATTCACTGAAATAAGTAGTTCAATAGTCATTTCAAAAAGTTTCAAAAATACACTATTCACATAATTGTAAAATGTATTATAATCAAAACACCTGCCACACCAGGCGTTACAATCCACATAGGCAACCCAGCCAGGTCCGCGGTATCCATCGAAGTCGGTGTTGCATTGGGTACATGATTTATTACCCTCTTCATCAGTGTCCAAATCTGATGGCGATGGTTTTCCACGCAAGATTCTGCAATATTGGACCCAGGAATAATCTTCTTCTTTTGACCTTCGTTTTTGTGTCAGTTCCTCTGCAGCCACCATTTAGGATCGTAGCGTTTTCTCTGAGTACTTCTCAAGGCTGTGGAAGTCTTTTCAGTACTTCTTTTGGATTGAAGGGAATGTACCCAAATACAAAACAAGTAGATTTCAGAATTTAGATATTTATGGATCTGGATTCAGGACTAGAGTCGATTCAGTAAGATCGAACATTTTTCACTAGTATGGAAATATTGTGATGTGTGCACTTTCATTTTTTCCGCAGATATTGATGTTTATTGATTATTTTACTAAGATTATTTACTTCAAGTGCATAATGGAGTTACCCCATTTTACTGTACTACACCTAAGCCCATTTATATGAGACATTTATATTTTACTTCATTTATTTAAAAAACATATTTCTGGTATTTTTATTTCACTGTATATTAAACTATTAATCGTTAAGCATAAAAATTACTGTATACGCGTATAACAATTGTTATACGTGTATATAGTCACACATATAAAATGCTCACATGTGCGACTGTATAAATCTAACAAACTATATTATAATAAAATTTATTTGCAAAAAGTGAAAACTCTTATAGGAGATCCACTCCTTAGTAAATTTCACTTTTGTATTTTAGTTAGTTTTTAGTCGATTTTAATCTTGTGAACAATGTTTACTATATATGACACTCATATGCACCAAATCACTCGCTGATTGTAGTAATTATTTTAACCCATCGATTTGGGTGTGGGTCTCCGAAAGCTAGGGTTTTAAAAGCATTTATTTGCAGTATTTTGGCTTGAGTATTTCTTATATTATTATATACTTCAAATATGCTGTACAAGGCAAACATCAAACATCAATTCGATATTCTAATGTTTACAAAGTATTTATATATATTTACATATATTGGCACATCAGCTAGAATCAACATTATACCAGACTCATATCGAGATGTGATGTTTTCACATGTCATTCAAGCTCAAAATTAAAAAAACCAAATCTTGCTAATTTTTTAACAACATCTACAGCTCTAAAGAATGGTGTATATATTTGTTACAAAAATCATAATGTACATATATTTGGCTCAATTTTCACAAAAAGTAATTTTCGATGTATCATCACGGCAACGATGATATGTAGGTATAAGTAATTAAAAATATGCAGGTAAAGGGAATATCAGTATTGTATGCCCAAGCTTCAACAGTTTACTTATAAATATTATATACTGGAGTTGTATAGAGTATAGAGTATAGAGTTACTTTAATTACTGTATTAGAAATAAGCTTTTTCCTACTTGTAAAATTGTGTAAATCTTTCTCTGCTGCTTATGTGTTTAAAATGTATTTAGAGGTATTATAAACTTATCCTTTTCTATTATACATATGTATATAATATAAAAGAAACGTATCACCTAACGAATGCGCATAAAGTAAATTTATATCAAAGTTTATTTGTGTAGTTCGGCGTAGTTTAGTATATTAAAATGTTCGTAATATTTATATTATAAGATATAAAGTTTAGTACTTGCACTTTATAAAATAAATAATTATTTAATCTGAAATATTTTACGTAATATAGGTATTGTATATAATTCTCTTAACCTAGAACATTGCAAAAAACTCTGAAAAAGTACGTAAATATAATCATTGGACTGTAGTAAGCATATAATAGTAATACTTTTTAAAGCAACTCTAATAAAACTCAATGCGCAATACAAAGGCAATTACCTACGTTTTTACTTACATATTAATATAATATCAATATTGTACTAATTCATAATAGGCGGGAAATAAATTACCAGCTTCCTTATAACAGTATTGCTAAAAATAGTTGACAAAATAAATTACCTGGGAAATTTTAATGATATTATATGAATTTGAGTTACCCAAATTTCTATTTGTATCACATTGGTATGATAGTATTAGTCCAATGGAACTATTCCCTATAAAATCGTTGGGATTTGAATGACCTTTTTTGCCTACCCAATTGTTTAAATTTAACTGAGAAAACCTATAATAATACGTTTAAAAGAAGAAAAACAATACAAAGTTAATCGTATATGTAACTAAAATAGCATAAGTATATTACTTGTTTCACATCACTGAATCAAAGTTGTAACAAAAATGTTACATGATTATTATTTACAGTTTATTGAGTATTACAAAAATAAAATAAAAATATATCAAATAGAATATATAATTAATCACTGAATCAAAGATGTAACAAAAATGTTACATGATTGTTATTTACAGTTTATTGAGTATTACAAAAATAAAATAAAAATATATAAAATAGAATATATAATCGATCACTGAATCAAAGTTGTAACAAAAATGTTACATGATTGTTATTTACAGTTTATTGAGTATTACAAAAATAAAATAAAAATATATTAAATAGAATATATAATAACATTTTGAAGAAAACTATTACCCCTATAAACTGTATATATCTACCTACAAAATTGACCACACTTATTTCTAAAAGATACAAGCAGCTGTCAACTGCGTATTTATTGTGATCTAAAGAGCTTAAGTTTGACGCTTTCATCTGAGACTTAAAAAAAGCTCATATTTCTAGAACGATTATTCTCGTATTCATTTTTACTTATTGTATTATGTTATTCGTTTCTCCCTTGTAGCGTAATATATACCATTTTCATTGCGTATGCGTAATGATGAAGGCTTCTTCATATTTATATATCGAAATATAAATTGAATATGATTCTAAAATTGTATTATGCTCAGAAAATTTAAAATGTTGAATATCATATGATAAATAATAAACAATTTTCCAATTATTTTCTGAAAGTTAATCACACAAATATTGTAGTTATAACGAATCATGTGCTAGAGATACACCTTCTCATACTACTAATTTGAAAATTAATTTAGCTATAATAATAAAAAATATTGGTTTCCTATATCATGTTTTATGTTTATAAAAATATATTTACGGAGTGTATATTATCTCTGTATTCAACTTTTGAAACACACATTTTTAAAATTATATTTTGCAAATATAAATGAACTATTTAGTTTCTAAACCTTTACAAGATCTACAGTTAATATATATATATATATATATATATATACATTTTTACTAATGATAAATATTATATTATAATCCTGCAAAGAATAATACTAAAATCACACTTTTGAATGAGCAATATAAAAAAGATTTAAATAGATTCATTTAATATACACAAATGGCAAAAAAATCCTTTACACTTAGTGAAACTGTAAAGTGATTAAACTTTGTGTTCTTCACAAATTAATCTTGATCAAGTAGAATATACATTATTTTATAAGTTATTTTCCTTTTTCTCCATCCACGATTTTCTTTCCATTTTTATTGATGCCCTCCACTTCTCCCTGTCGTTGGCTACTTTTTCCCAGTTGTCCATATCCAGCCCAGTTGTTGTACATAAACATTAAGTCGCTTAAAAAACAAGTTAATATACAATTCAATGTCATGCTTACTTTCAACTTTAAAAATCATGTAAAACCCGAAATTTAATTGGTGTTGGAAGTATTATTGTAAAATTAAATTGTTGGAGAAAAAATGGAAAATTAAATGAGAAGTATGTACCTACCATTGAATACAATTTTATCTTTTTTTAAATTTATACATACATTTTAAAACATTAATAATATAATTTAAATCAGAATTTAGACATATTTAGTAAAATTCGGACTAATACAATTTAACATGTTCTAAATAAAAGTAATTATTTCAGTTAGTTTGGTTTGAAATAAAATATTCTTATAGTAATCTCTTAAAATAAAATAATCAAGAAGCAAGTAAATCTTTGACTAATCTCTTTTATTAATTGCTTATTTTTATCCTTTTGTGTTTAATTCTACGAAGAACACAATAGACAGATGTTTACCACTGGTTATTTGCACCCCTCTTTATCTCAGTGATCGGTACAAACCGTTTCTGGACCTCTGCAACCTGGCAACCTACCTTCTTCCGCGTGATTTCATCCCCCCACTGAGTGGACACATGAAAAAGCTACTTAGCAGCATTAATCTGCACGTTGAACTCTCCAATATTGAATAAATATGAGAACAAGTGTCCAAGGCCTCTTAAGCTCTTAATTGAGGTTTTTAATTCTGAAGTAGCTGATCAGAAAGTAAAGAAAGCCTGCGGCTATATTTTGAGACACATGTTATTTATATTCTATATTACCAATACCTACTGGATTGTATCGGCTAATATAGCTAATAGTTGTTATTGTTTAGAATTTTACCCAAATTTTGTTTTTAGTAGTAGAATATGCAGGCTTATTTACATATAGAAATTTTGCTGAAGAATTTTATTCAAATACTATATCTACCAAATTGAAAAAATATACGTTAATTTGAAAGAAAATTGTTTTTATGTATGTCTTTGTTACTTTTTTTTGAGTGACACATACTGCTTTGACTATGACAAATAAATATAGAAACAATTATTTACAATGACACAATACAACTAAAGGAAACAGAAAGTCGCATTACACAACTGTATATATCCATAAGGACATTTGATATAAATAAAACTGAAGGAAAAAAGTGTAGTATATAATATTTGGTTTTGCCTTGGATTAGACGATAGACACATCTTTGTTAATATATATTTAAGTATAGAATAATATAATGACAATTTGTATAACATTTATATTAGGATATTTTCAAATTATAATAAAATCAGACATATGAAATTCCTAAAAGTAATAGATATACAATATGAAGATATCAGTAAAAAAATGTTTGCGTATCCGTCTTCTTTAAATATAAAAGCTTGAATTAACAATTATGAGAAAACAGACTACACATTTTTTAACAATTCAAAATTTTATAACTTCTATTTTAATTAAAAATATATATAAACGTACTTAAATTGAGATAATTTAATTATCACACTCCGAATGGAATTAATTTAAATAATTATTTAAAAAATAAAAATAAATGAATAATTAAGTATCATAGGTATACGTTAATATTTATTCATACATTTATAATTTGATTAAATTCTTTTTTCTTAGAAATGCATCTATAAAATAAAATCTATAATAATGAATGTTTGTAATTATAAAAAGCAATAGTCAAAATAAATGTTCTATTATAAAAATGTCCTATATTTCAGATCACATATACGTATATGTATAAATATTTTTTAAATATCCTGATTTTATATGCATAGCACGATTTATACATTTGTATAGTATATAATCATGAAATAGTATAGGTTCTCTACCAAGAGAATATCTCTATAGTTTAACCCTATCCATATCGGGGTTAAAAATGAGCAAAACATACTTTTTATATAAAGATGCATATTTCGCCATAACAATGGTAAATACGGGTCTGGTGAAACTAATTGTTGTAATATATTCTCCTTAGATCAATTTTAAACTCTGGATAAATCTAGTTATATGACATTGAAAAAAATCAAGGAAGCCGTTATATGAAACTCCAAATCGGGTCCTGTTTAATTTCATGTAATAATTCATGAAGTACAATAAAAATAATAACAAATTAGAATAATTTGTTTAAAAAGAAGAACATAAAACGCATGTTTTTATCTACTTTTTTATTAGGCAGTTTAAAAATTATAGGGGGCCCAAATGAGCCCTCCCCCTGGGATATGGATGCGAAAAAAAGCTCGGTATAACTAGGACAGCAGATTGACAGATATAAAAAGAAAAATCATATTAAATAAACAACAATAAATGTTAAACAGAAATAAACTGAAATCACAATTATAATTAGAGTATTACATAATTAAAAATAATTGAGATCAAATTTCGTCTATTCATTTAATTGTTTGGTTTATCCAGACTTCACCTATATGTATTGGCATATTTAAACGACATTTGGTTTCAAGATACTCGGAACAGAAAAATATTAAAATGTTCCACTATAATATATGTATAATCACTTGATACAATGTACAGAGCTTTATTCAAGATTTTTCCAGGGGGCATGCCGTTCATAATAATAAATCAACAGAAAATATGTTAAGTTTCTATTATTTAAACCTACGGTAGTAGATTGTTAGCTAATGCGAGCAACTTATATATATGTATATTATATATATTAGAGTAAGATATATTAAAATACCAGAAGAACGGCTATTCTTTAAACAGCTACCATTTAGAATTTAATTTGTATTTTGAAATGATTTAACTTTTATCGTGTTAATTAATCAACATGCCAATTTTCATCTTCATAAATATTATAGAACCCAATATTTAGGTGTAAAAACGACTTTTTTCGAAATTATTCCTATTATTCTAATTCTTTTCTTATTATTATTCAGATCCAATAACACCTAAACTTTAAGCAATTTTTTGAAATTTTGAACATATATTGGAAATGTCCTGGAGATGATAAAAATGATTTTTTACCTATCAACCGTTGCTAGGGGCCTATATTTTGCATAGCAATCATTGTTTAAACCCAATAACAGTCTCTAAACTGTAAGCGATTTTTATATAATTTTGAACATATATTGGAAATTTCCTGCAGATGAGAAAATTATGTTTTTACCTAGCAACCGTTGCTAAGAGTCTAGATTTTGCATAGAAACCACTTTTTTTTCTATCTAACACGTTATAAATAGCTAATTTTTAGCGTAAAATAAACAGCTACCTATGTGTTTTGCAAGAACAAAATTTATATTGTTAGAATTGCCGTGAAAACGAAATAAAAATAATGTATTCAGCAAAAAATTTTGATATTAATATAACCCAACAATCGCACAAAGTGTGTTAGCTCAACCCATCAAAGAAATAAAATATCCGTTAAATGTTAAATCTGTAGTTAATAATATTGGACTTGAGCTAACTACGTTTTTTTAATTAAAAAAATTATTAAATATATTCCTGCCATTATAATACCAAAATTTAAATCTTAATTAATAGATATATCAAAAGTTAAATTGTTGAATAGATAAAATTAATAGAAAACACATTAAATTCAATGAAGTTATACAATTGTAATATCCTATACAAAATACTTTTAGTATAATACTTTTTTTTATAGTTAGCTCAAGTACAATATTATTAACTAAAGAGCTAACAAATTTAACGGATATTTCATTACTTTTATGGGTTGAGCTAACACACTCTTTGCCATATTTGGCTTATATTAATATTATCAGTTATTGTTTATATTATTTAATTAATAATATAAACTTTGAGGTTGAACAACATTCAGTTTAAGTATGAAATGCAAAAATTAACAAAATGTAATTTATACAAAGGTATATCTATGTATAAGGAATATACTTAGGTATTACATATATGAATTGTATGATTAAAAAAGTAAGTAAATATATGTATATATGTGAGTATAAAGTATGTATATATAAGTAGAAAACATATATATTAGTATTTATATATTAATATTTTTAGTATATACATATGAAATCTAGAGATGATGAAAAGTATTTAATGCTTCGTTAATTAAACAAGCTGTATATAAAATATATACAATATATTTCAACCAAATTCAAGAGGATTTATCAATTTCATCCTCCGAGGCTTTGAGTTGGCGAACATATCTATTATATTTGTGATTTTAAAGTCAACTATGTTTGAAAAAGTCTTTATATACAAAAATAATTAATAATGAACTTAGTCTTTTCTGTTGTACTGCGTCGGCAATATTTTTACGCCAACTCCCCTTTGGTCTGACTTCTTATTGTAGTTTTGATAATGATTTTATTTTAAATTTACTCTAGAAAATAGCTCAGGGGCAATACGGGAAATACAGGAGGGACTATCGAAAATTCTGGCAATTGTTGTGATATGTTATTTTTAGATCAATTTGAAATTCTGGATAAATATAGTCATAACTCTAAAGAAAAATCGGGAAGCTATGTACAATAAGTCTAAATTAAATACGAAATACCTTATTGATTTATGTAAAGGTAGCCTATTTATTTTGGATCTGTTCAAGTGTCTCTTTGTTCGTAATTTTTGTGCTTGTATCCTGTAATTAAAATTTTCTGTACTGATTTCTATGGATTCCTGTTAAATATTTACTGTAATGTATTTAATGTTATCATTTCTGAATATTTTTGACATATTATACATAACAGTTACTGTTGTAAATGCTTATTCTTCTTTGTCTTATTTCTTTTGTAACAACTGAGGCAGAAAGTATAGCTATGAATTGCGTCTCGATAAACAATCAATAATATTTTCCAATTTAAAATTTATTTTAAATATAGATAAACTATTCTAATGTTTCGGTTTTGGAAAATAGCATCGATTTTAACTTACAAATAAAATAGTATGTTCAATATTTATTGTAAATTAATAAGAATTTATTTATTTAAAATTTTATTACAATTTTATTGAATTTGGTATAACCATAAAAAGGGAAAAGGGAAAATGGAAAAAATCTAAATTGATATATGTTTTGTGTATTGAAAAACACACCCTTAACCATAGTAAATAAATTATAAATTATACGGGCAATATAGAGAGGTAATATAATCAGTCATTACAGTTATCATTACAGTTAGACATAGCATGAATTACATTAATAATATGAGTAAAATTAAAACATTTGTAAGAAAAATGAATTGCCAGAATTGACTAAAGTTTGGTTAAGAGATGGATTACATTGATTAATGTGTCACCTTGTCCTGTCAGGTCGTGTGGACCTCTGGCGACGTCAATGATGCACTTTCTTCGCTTCACTCGGCTCATAATCATTGTGTTGAACTTGCTGAAATTGCTTTGATTTTGACCAAATATATATTGTCTATAACCATCTTGTCCGTGCGTCTTCCTCTTTTTCTGTTTCACTCACCGATTACTAGCATGATAGTCTTCTTCAACCCCTTTCCGCTCATTAGGTGTCCAAAGTATACCAACTTTTGCTTTAGAACCATGTTGTTAAGAGGCACCACAGGGTAGATCGACTTCCTCTAGAACGGATGTGTTAGTTCTGCGTCGTGTCTATAAGACACTCTTAACATTTACCTCCAGTACATCTCCCCTATGATGTTCCTGATTGGGGGGCAGTATATGTACATTAGAGATTCGGAGATGTCCACCCTCTCTAGACAGTACAGTACTTTAATGGACAACTCTTCTAGCTCACCTCTGTTGGCGGTTGGTGTAGGAGTGGGGATGCGGGTGAAAGGGATGTCTTCCTTGATTAGACGAGGAAACACCTGCCTAGGATGGTTGTACCATTCTGGCTCGGATTCCTGTAGAGTTAGATGGTCGCGTATGTTGGGGAAACATGGGGCTCGGTCGTCAATCCGTAATTTGGATTCCTGAATAAGACAGATATCGATTTGGCCTTCTTCCAGGAGTTTCAGTTCCATCACTTTCATCTTAATGCCGTTACAGTTCCATTGCAGGATCCTAAGTTCATTTCTTTTTAGGAGGCTTCTGAGCAAGTTTGGTGGATCCAGTTGGGACATTCGGTGCATCTGATGGAGTAACCTTTCGTTAAGTTCCGGTTGCAGATCGCGCAGGGGAAGTCTCTGGGTCCAGGGTTTTTCTCCAGATCTCCGGCTAGAAGAAGACAGGGGAGGGGTCGAACGCTGGATTAGCGCCCCCACCACTCAAAAACCCGAGGGCGGCAAAAGCAGTGGAATAGCGGTGGAAAAGACGTGGCAGGGAGGGGACAAGAGAAGGAAAGAGAAAGACCAAACGAGAAAAGAACATGCAAACAATGAAGCGACGCGCAGGGGAAGGGCAGGCAGACATACGCAGATACATACAGGGGGGCAGGCAAACAAGGCAACAAAGACGACGGGAGAAGCCAAACACACAAATACGCTGGTGCCCGGACACTACGGCATACATACGCGCAAACATATAAGCACACATTCATACGTGGGCACCGAACAACACACAAGGAGGCGAGGGGCAAGCAAAAGGTACACACAAAAAACGATGTCGAAAGAAAACACTCCGAACAAATAAACAAACGAACACACATACAAACCTGCAGAGGTGAAGAGGGAAGGTCGCCCCACTCCAAACCGGGCAACTTACAGGCCCGTGCCAGGGTGAGAGGCCATAAAGGCCAGTTTCGTCCCTGAGGGGTTCCTCTCGCGCCAACGTGAAGGCACTGACCATGGGAGAGGCCGCTGTTGCTGCTCAGGGATGTCACGCTCATAGCCGGCACGGCGGTGCTTTAGATGCTGCCGCCGAATGCGACGGATGAGACATCTTTATAGTAGTGCGGCAAACGATCAACTGATTTGAGGCCTCTTTCGTTCGTCCCTCCGAGGATGGTGATGATTCTGCGGTCAATGCCGGCCTTAAGGACCGCAGTGTGTTGTATAAGGGAAATAACAGTACAATGAAATGACTGGTTTGCTGTGGTGGAGTTTGGGTTGTGGTCGATATTATCTACCGTGGCAGTCGTTAAGACACTGCTTCTTATCTTGAAAGGGCAGACTACTTGCTCCTAGTGGGAAATCGACCCGACTAGATATATATATATAGTGGGGCGGTTTACTTAGTAGTGTCAGCATTTGATACCTGATCATGGGATTCCTTGTCGCCATTTTGTGACTAAGAGCTATCTGGTATGTCTTGATTCAAAACATTCAATAAGCATTCATTAAAACCTTCAGCAGCAATATTTATCTAACTTCTGAGTGTCTGCTTGCGGACCAAAATTAATGGCTGTCCTCCAAATTTTATAGTTGGGAATTATTTCATCCTTAACTATCGTATTCTTTGTGTTCTAACGTCGTGGTACTTTATAATTTTATTTATTCTGTGAGCGTGTCGTTACAAACTACATAATCTATTCAAGATTTTTGTTTAACACAGCTGTTTAAGCAGTAATTTGTCATGATTAAACATATTAATTAAAAATTATTTCTTATTTTCATTCATCTAATTATTTTTTATAATTACTCAGGGTTCACACAAATGAGACATTTTAATTCGAAAACATCTGATAATGAAATTCCTGGGTTTGTCGAAGATGCAAGTCGGTATGTTCTACTGATTTTCCCAATCATATTTGACATAAGTTAATCAAATATAAATTTTAATGGACAGCGAATGTAAAAAGTATTAAATTTTTTGTGGACAGAAAATAAGGAAATCAAATGTGAAATACCCAATTAAAATTTGACATACAGCAACCAAATTAATACGGCACTATGTTAATTCATTTCACACAATTATTCAGATTTTTTACTGACTAATGATATATTTTTATTTTAGTGTCAGCTATTCCCTATTTCTTAGAATATACTATATACCTATATATTTATAATTTATATATATTATATGTTATGGATAGCATTAATTATAGCATATTATATTATATGTATAAACTTTGAACATATTTACTAACTAATTATTAATGTATTACTATGTCACAAATTTCATTCTGGCTAAAATTAGAACAATTTTTACTCTAAAAACTGAGCAAATATAGAAAACATAAAGAAAAAAACAGTTTTATATATATACAAACTTTAACATATATTATATACCAAAAATTAAGCGGTTACAATGAATAATATTTCATCTTATATGTATAGTAAAATATCGAATGGCACAAAATAGCATTAGTTCAATAAAAGATCGACCCACAAAAAGAGCTACTTAATTAATGATAATAATACGCTGTAATATCTCAATATATCGCTCAGGGCACCACAGACATACATTATTTGACATCAAGTATAATATCATGAGTATGAGTGATTTTACGAATAATGTAATATAAAGTATATAGAGTAGTACGAAAAATAAATTCTATCACATGAGAGTCAAAAATCTAGAATAAAACATCACTCAATAAGGTTATCGATTATACATAGATAAACAAAATGTAGATGTTATAATACATAAACGTCAAATGGCAATTACGACAGTACAAAATTGATATCTCTAGTGCCTTCATCGGGTTATAAATAATATTATGAATTCACTGGTTAATTAAACATATATAAAATAAAGATGAATCATATTAACAGATTTACAACAGAATTTAAATGGGGCGGCAAGAAGTTAACTTTAATAGTGATCATTACAAGCTTTTATAAGTTCACTAACATTAATCTAGGTAACTGATATAACACACTGAGAGATAGAACTGAGTTTTGTGTTGTATATTATTATTCTCAAAAATGAAATATGCACTTCGATGTAGCAATACTTTTTTTAGTTAAAATATGTAATGTCTAATAATTGGTATAAGCAGTTTGTAGATGTTAAAAATATACAAATATACCCTATTTCGTTTATCAACTAATAAATATTGTTAAGAAAAATAAAAGTGGTCGAATGGGGTTTATACTGTTGTAATGAGTTTTCGAAGCTAAATTGTGAAGAATGTAGAAAGAAACGTAACTAAATGGTGGGTACATAAATAAGTACACATGCACAATTATACATGTAATATGCAAATGTAGACATATATATGTATGTACCTCAAAGATTTTAAAATGGCAAAAAAAAATCTTTTTCGTCAAAAGGTTAGAGTTGTAGGCAAGAATTTTAGTTGGTCAAATTATTGATGATAATTGTTTCTCTTCTAATTGATGACAGTTTCGGGACAACATGGCCCCTGACTGAAAGTTACGTAAATGTGTAGCTATACAGGTGGGTTCACGTGTGGTTCCTAAAACAGTTAACACGTATAAGATCGATCAGCAAATTCATTTACATGGTATTTTGTTATCATCTTGATATTTTGTTTGTGTCTATGTAGTCAAAATCTGTCCAAGAAGCTCTATTTCAGAATGGCATAAAGTAATGCAGCCTTGGCCCGATTAATATGTTACATATTTTACCAAAAGGAAAACTGATAACATATTCAATGACAGTCAAATACAAGGTATAACATATAAGCGATTACAAAAGTAAACAAAAAGCAGTAAAGAGTCTGACAAATCGTATTGTTATTCTTAACTCCTATTACATGTACATAATATGAGATTGTTTGAAAATGATATTTCATTACATACGATTATAATGTGACGGATTTAACATTGAAATGCGATGAGATGTATCCTTTAAAACATAAGCTATTCAATGTTAAATTCAATATATATAGAAGTAGGTTCATAAAATGATAAATTTAACAATAATATTCTATTCTACCCTAAATAATATATTATTACAAGAACAAGAACAAGAAAACTAATAACAAAGATACAGAGATAGTAACATAAGAATAAAATTACAACACAGTGGAATAATAATGAGTGAATTAATAAAAATTAAAGCGCGGGTATTAAATCATAACAGTTAATAAACAAATTGTATGTCTGTATAATTGCTAACTAAGTAACAAAAGAAACTGAGAGTTGATATGGCACAATTGTCTAATTATGAAAAATATATACCCTATATAACTATTCGAGGATTAGTATGCTTAAAATATTGAGTATTTTTGTTCCTAATAGATAAATATTGGAGATGGTTTGTATAAGGGTATTGAAGGTACTGAACAGCAAAAGCAAAAATAATTGGACACATAGACTGATAGTATTAAGTTGTGCTGTACAGTAAAGTGAGGATGATACAATGAGGTCGCTATTACTCACTCCTCATTAGCTGTCTACTTGGTTGATTAGTTCGCCGAAATTGGATAAAGTACCGAGTTTTGTATCAATCGATCGATGCTATTTGATTTCACTGAGAGCGACGTGTGAGGTAATGTAATTCATATAAATCACCATTTTAAAGGAATAAAGGGAAGAGGGGGAGCTGCCAACATAGATGACTGTGAAGGAGAGGAAGGGGTTGGGGGCGGCGCTGTTAGCAAAAGTCGTAGCTTGTTGGCTCCGCTTTCACTTGCAAACAGAGTTGCTCTGCAGTTGGACTTGTAGGTGAGAGCGGTTGATAGCCATTTTTGTCTCGCATTGGGTCCGCTATTTCACTCTTCTGCTCCGCTTCCTTCGTCGTGGTTTCCGTCGTAGATTCAGGCGGCGTGAAACTGGCGGCAGCAGTGTCTGTGGACTCATCCCCAGTCGTTTTGAGTAGTTCATTCATAAGTGGAATCATCTCGGCGTTGCCAGACAGCTGCGCTGCTTGTTTTCCAAACACTTGATTCAACTCGCGCAGGTCAGTTAGTTTTCCAATTAACAGCGGGAAGATGTGCCTTGCTCGATCTATGGGAAAGATGGTCTGAAGCAGTTTCTCTAATAGGAGAGTGTAGCGCAGTTGGGCGTCCTCTACCCCCGGACGTGAGGCCTCATCCAGCGAAGGACGATTGGAGAAGAGGCAGACGATGAGGAGAAGGAGGAGCATTGTGTGGTTGCATTGGAGGTCGGCCATGAGGGACCGTGCGAGTTCCATGAAACCAGTCCCCGCCTCGCCGCCCGCTCCGCAAACAAGGTCCGTCATGGACATGGCGTTGCCCTCGGCGTTGTCATTCCCTTCGAGAAACTGGTTTGTAGTTGGGTTGTAGCTGATCACACCTCGCAGAATGAGCAATTCTATGGCACCACCCTGCATATATACAAAAACACATAATATTAATAATAAGTCTCTGCTAAGTCAAACGTAAGAAAATTGCGTTAAAAACTGTAATTAATATTAATATCGATAGAACATAGTGCATGTTATGTAAAAAATCCTTAGATTTACAAAATTAAGACAAGTGTTATGAATAGTAAATATTAAAACACAAAGAACATTAAACAAAAGTGGTAAAGGCAACCAATATTACAAATAAATGAGAATTCTAGATATCTTTTGTACATATCAAACATTAAGTAAATAAACACAATCAAACAGGTTTATCGAACCAATCGTTTGATATCTTCATTTGGTTCGGCAAAAAACCAGCTGCTGAGTGCAACAGTACAATAACTGATAATTTCAAAGAGTGAACTACTATACTAAACAGGGGGGGGGGGGACTATTAAAAAAAAAATATATATATATATATATATTATAATATTAAGCACTAAAATACAAACAAGAGTATACCTGCTACACATGCTGAGTAATGCTAGTTTAATAGGTCTGCTTCTCATACGATTAATATAAATATGCAAATTATACGGGGTATACGGGATACGCCGACAATTCAAGTATTGAAAGTAAATATTATACTAGATCGTACATTTATACTCTTCATACTATGAAATAATTCTTACTTATTATACGTAAATATTTGGGTGTTTAAATGTGTAAATTACAAACCAATGTTGAAGCATATTTAATGAAATCAAAACTTATCTCACAATTTTAGTTAAAAATCATGAAGCGTGTATAAAAGAGGGAAACGCATTTCTATTAAAATGATTTATCCCTGGCCGATATAACAACAACATACCTTGAGCAAAGCAATTTGATCTGTCTGTTTGAGTTGGGAAAAACTGGGAATCTTTTTGGCCATTTCGATGACACGACGGACACTGATTTCAGCCAAGTTGATGAGATCGACAAAGCTTGGCTGCTTACGGTCGCCAACTCGGCTTTCAACTACAATCTAGAGAAGAAAGGAAAGATGGGGAACGACATTTGCGTTTAGTTTTCAGGTCAATCTGAAAAACGAGTAGGTAAATGTTCCTATTTAATGTATACATTACACATCAAAGTCAATACATCAACCAAAATAAGACACAGGTAGTAATGACACACAAGGTAGGTATATCAATATGGGTATACTATATTTTAAAATTTGGTTAATGGTTAATCAGAAATCTATTAACATGTCGCAGTTTTATTTAGAAACAAAAGTAAAATTCAATTTGAATTATAACATGAGTAGGAGTTGGATTTTTAGAAAGTTACATTACTAATGTAACCATGTTTTCCTGTAAACCATGATTTTAGAGTTACATTACAAAATGTAAAATAATTTTGTGTTAACATTAATATTAGAACCATAACAATATAATAATTAGAGGGTATAATTAAAGAAATTTGAAAAAATCCTGAATAATAATTTATTTAGTTATATTATAGTAAAGTATACTCGATAACCATAATTAAAAAAATATATGCTGAAGGTTTCATAAATTTTAAAATGCAACAAACCATAGCTATGTAGCAATGCAACATAAAAGCATCAATCTTTCAATAACCATAGCAACCAATTGTTTGTTGCATAAAGAAGGTATGCATATAAGATATTTCAATTTTAAAACATTAGTATAAATACCTAGAGGCACAAGTGCAATAACAAAATGGATGGAGTGTGAAGAAACCCAGATTCAGATTCTTCATTTATAAAATAAATCTATAGAGTTATGACAGTAACTGCTATCTCTACATACTGATGTCACAAACATACCAATTCCTCTTTTCTTTCGATATAATTTATAGCATTGTAAAATGTATTTAAAAAAAGTTTACGTCATAAAATAAAGGCACGAATGCTTGGTAAATGCTTAGTAACAGAATAGTGGTAAAACACATTAATGGGTATAATATATATACTTACACAATTAAATACTACACAACTGAAAAATATGTTATTTTAAGTGTTATGTTACCTGCTCAGTTTATGCAAACTGTTGTATATAAACAATATAACGCTATAAGAGTGCTTGACAATTTTCTGGATTTTTCCAGAGACGTTTTAAAAGCTACAAAAATTATAATGTAGTTTATTAAGAATTCATTTTCCTCTAGAATAAACACAATGAAATAATTTTAATTTATAGCATAATACACAGATATTGGATAATTGTTAATCTTATTCCTAAATGAACAATCTATGCCTCCCAGTGGTTTGCGCGTATTTTAAATTCGGGAGGCAAAAATAAATAAAAATGGTATACGCTCTTGCAGTGCAATCATTCGCAAGCCAATCAACATTATTCAATGGCGACTCAAAATCAGCTGCATTCAAATTATTTTACCTCCCGCGATTATCTATGGCTCACTGTCATTTAATGAAATGGATTTCGTTTAGATTATACATCTAGAAAGGGGGGAAAAATGGTTTAATCGAAAATAAATATGATAAATTATGTTTTGTTATTGCTTTACTTTGTCTTTTATAACCAAAGGAAAAGGAAAAAAATAGAATTGATAGCGACATCTTTTCGTGTATTGCAATATATATCCTCAAACATAGTAAATTAATATTAAATTAAACAGGAATGTGTTTAAATAATTAATAAATAGTGAATTAAAACAAATGTAATAAAAATGTATAGCCAGAATTCCCTATATCAAGTATATGGTTAAGAGACGGATTAGGCTGATTAATTTGTAGAGCCTCTTTAATAGATAACTCTATAACTAAATTGGAATGATACATTATATTAAAATCAGAATAAGTACAAGTGCAAGGAATATGTTAATTTGTGAGAAGAAAAGGCTGAGTTAGAATTATATTTGTTATGTCCGTAAATGTTCGTTATACGAAAAGCGCGATTAATTAAACATATTACTAGACCTCTCTTCGTTTAACATGTAGTATTAATAGATTTAATAATAAAATTCTTTATTCTAAGACTACTAATACTGGCCTCGTGTTAAATTTTTCGTTTTGCTGTCCTAATTCATGGAAGAGAGGTTTAGTACTATGTTTAATTAATCGCGCTTTTCGTATTTGATCCTCTTGGAAATTATTTCATTTAGATATCGTTAAATTAAAAAAACATTTGGAACTAATGGTTATCATCCACAGACTTCTATATATAACTATAGTCTGTGCTATCATCCAACCTTATTCTGATCCTGCGTTTAGCTATTAAAAAAACTAGACTTTTGATATAATGTCTCAATAAATAACGATAACACAAATTTTCATATTCTTCCGTATTGCGACAATTTACCAGAACTATTTCTGCTAAAAGTAAAAAGTCATTACATTTGCTTGAATTTTCCCATTAGGATTGTTTTAAATCTCTTAAAGTCGGAAATTATTTTACCCTTAAATATCGCATTCCTTGGGTTCTAAAGTCTTATGTTGCTTATAATTTAACTTGTTATGTGAATAGAGCGTGTCGTAATAAGTAAAACAAAACAGCACTTATTCACTAAGATTTCCGAACATAACAAATAGGATTTTAATTCAGCGATCTTTTCTCCCAGTTTAACATGTTTCTGAACTTGTATACTTACTTTGATTTTAATATATTAGATACCTATGCCAATTCAGTAATAGTGTTATATATTAAAAGAGGTTCTACAAATTAATCAATGTAATCCATCTTTTAACCAAACTTTAGTGAATTCTGGCTATTCATTTTTACATATATTTTAATTGCAATTTCTACTATGCCTGTCTAATTTAATATTAATTTACTATACCGGAGGATGTGTATTGCAATACACGAAACATGCCGAATATTTTCTATTTTATGCTTTAATTTAAATTAAATTTCAAAACTGAAATATATGCGAGACTGAAACTAACCAAAGCCAGCCAGTATTGTGTACAACAATACTATTTATAATTGTTATGTGCAACAATATTTTGCATAATACATAATATAATAATAGGGCTAACAACACTGTCAAATGTTATATAAACTCTAAATGTCGAATTTCTCAGCCATATAATATGACATGAGGTACAATGTTTTATAGCTTGTGAAAAAGTATTAAACGAGAAAGAATGTTAATAACATTTACAGTAAATAATACATAATGTTATATACAAACATGTTAAATATTATTGTATGCAAACATCTCCGATAGACTGATATAGGGCTACTGTATTAAGTGTCACACATGACGCGTGGTAACAGTTCAAGATGGACGGTAATGGAAGTAGCCAGGATCATAACAAAATACTAATATATAGTATAGGTAGGCTAGTAGGCTACGACAGTGCTCCCCGTTAATATATTGTAAACTGTAAGGAGAAAAGAAATAATATATTTTTGTCATTTAATATTTGTCATTTAGGAGGACACATCTACCTTCTAGGGGACAAGGACTACTTCAAATTAATAGTGTGTACTTTGTTTCCATCCAGTGTGTCGATATGTATTACCTATACTACAATATATCTGAAAATGCTGCCGATCATTGTAACAGATTGACATATTTTATTACGACCAATACTTTTACCTATATGTGTGCACTCCACAACCACAGCCATCTAATTCATGGTACATAATATGCAGGCAAAAAATATACCCAGTGGCCTGTCTCATAGTGCTATCATCATCAACATAATAACACCCTTGTCTGTCTACACCGACTAGCTAATAGTATAGACAAGCTAGAAATTTGCTGACTCTATGCACTATATATAATGTTAGGTTTGAAAGATATATGCAGTAAAGATAAAAAAATATTAACACATAGCAATGCTTTAAGTTGCCCTCAGATTGTACTCGTCAGCTGATTCAGCTGGCGTTAGAGATATAATAATATAACTACACACTCAGAGATAATGCAGACTATATTGGTATGGACTGTCTAAATGTGTAATGCTGTACAGGGGTTGTCTATTTAAGATATAAAGAACCACATTAAATTGCAAATTTGGGAGCAATAATATCCAAACAGACAACCATAAAATACACTGCAAAGTAGTTAAGTAAACTGCATTTGCTGAGGAGCAATTACTTATATATATAATTAAGCTGAAAATAGACGTGTACTCTAGAATGTGCAAACAAATAATTAAATTCAGAGAATATTTTGATTATCATACAAGGATTTAAATACAAGTTCCAAAAGTCCCACTTTTTTTCTTCCCCTATAGCCTCTTTTCAATACCATTAAAAACTTCCGTTCATTAATAGCCAGATCTCGCACATATTCGCAGTTGTATAACACCAAATGAACTATATTTAGATAATTAAATAAAATAGAACTTTGTTTCTAATATATACAACACTTAAATATATGTTTAATGAACAAACATGAATATGTATTTCCTTAACTGTTCTGTAAAATGCTATATATAACATCTATGCATATAATTCTAATTTGTACTGAAATCTAAGATAGTTTTTAAATATAATAATGTTTGCTTGAAAGTGTATTGATGTACGAGTATCTATATATCATATAAAATTTTCGAAATAATAGATATAGAATTATATTGAAAACTCTAAAGATTCTGTTAAATTCTGCAAAAAATATTTTAAAATTAAAACTGCTTTAATATATTTAATTGCTGCTTCATTGCAAATTGGAATTAAAAACAATATTATATTTCACCAAAAGCAAGCTTTCAATATCACAAAAAAAAACACATAAAACTAATTATAAATCTGAGTCTGTGAAATCTGACGCAAGTATCTCATTTTGTAGGCATCTAGACTTCCAGCACTGTAATTGAATAAAGTAGGTATTACTGTTAAAACATATTGTAATTTATGCATCCATGTTATTATATTTAGTGATAAACTAGTTTATTGGACATGCAATGTTTAAAGTCACGCTGCTCTCACTTAGAGAAATTATGCAGTGTTGAAAAGATTTCTAGAAAATATCATGCTCTGTCATCTCAATTTTAATATATATTTTAAAAGGAATTTTGAAGTATTAATGGATATTAGAAAATATCCCTTTTTAAAGGTAACTATTTTGTGAACATAATATGAATATTAAAGACATATCGGCCTAAAGTTATTAGGCCGAACGTATGTCTTATATGTTAAAGTTAGATGTTTAAACACATTTATAAACAATTATTTATAAACAATAACAACATTGATCCATTTAAAGTCTATGTATATACCTTATTTATGTTGCATAGTACATGATAGGAAAAAGTGTTGGCTTAAATATTACCTTAAATTAATATTAGATTATTCCAAATAAAACTCATATTTTATTATGAGTTATTTTTACGAATTTAATTATTGCTATTATGGGTGAGGTGATTTATTACAACTCTGGTTTAAAACCTTGGTCGAAATGACTCCGAATAAGAGTCGGTTTTTTACCTTTGCCGCAGAAAACCTGACTAAAGGTACAGATTTTATATGGTGTGATCAAAAGAAGTTTTCTGAGACCACCGTTTAAATATAGGTAAGTCGTTTAATACAACAATACGAAACCGAGTCACATAGCACATCAATCAGGGAGCCCATCCCTTGATATAGACTGTTTAAATGGGTGAACTATACCTACCTACAAATAATATTGTTATCGCGGCATCCGTTTGTAAAGCTGTATATTAGAATAAAAACCTTGGTCAATTTTTAAACTATCATAAGAATAAGTCACCCATAGTTATTACATAATTAGGTATATTATTTCTTAGTTTTTGGATTTCTACAATTTATGAAATTTTGCAATTAATGGGAATTTACAACATGGAAAAAAATAGTAATGTGGAAATAATTTGAATACACTAACTAATCACATGGAAATAAATGCACTTACTAAAAAATAACACTTACAACACAAATAAAGTAGGTAGCTAGTTTAAAATAATCTCATGCAGGACAAATAAAGTAACTAGTTTTAAAAAATCTCATTACGCAAATGATTCATATATAATATAAAAGTGAACATATAACTCAAAAAATTATACTAAAGATTTTTCTATTATAATCTGAGCAGGAATAAAACAAATGTATGTATGTTTATAAACACGCTAATATAAAGCTACTTCAAAGTTATGTAGATAAAAGAACTTGCAGAGTAATGTACTCAATTTAACTATAGAACTAAATGTCAATGAACAAAACAAAAATCATTAGTTGCAGTTAGTAAGCGCGCGTCAGTGAAGACTGAACACTATGAGGGTGTAGCCACTCAATAATACACGCAATCCACACCGTTGTTCTTAAATTACATGATTAAAATAACTCAATGTACTTTAAACAAATATTAAACCAAATGTATTGTGTTCATATACCTAAATGCTAGTTTGTGAACAAGAAAATAACCTTAAAAGTAACTAGAAGAATAAGCAAAGGAGTTTTAATTTCAAACACATGTAAAGTAAAAACATAGACGTTGTATATAACATTTAATATGGCAATAAAAATATATGTCGGTTTATTAGAAGAGTAATATGAAAATTCAAGCTAAAAGAACAATTAGCATAAGAATATAAGTAAGCAGATTATCCATTAATAATGTATACAAGATACTAACATAAAGTTTTAAAAATTAATTATGAATTAAATATGTCGCTATAACAAGGTAGCCGAAATTCAAGTGACCCCAGTGAACATATTAGACACTGCACTCATAGCAGCAATAGTGTGTATGCCTTGAATCCATGTATATAAACACTGTATACACATATGACATTTGGGTACAATCACTTGAGTGTAGTTTTAGAATAGACACAAAAACTATGTAATAAACCCATCTAAACCCTATCCGTGTTACTAGTATAGATAATGTGAACTGTGTTGAACTTAGCCGCACATTGAACTCACTTAAGCTCACGTATTCGAGTGATCGAATGCAGGTATGTCCTCTATGAATCAATAATGCTATGTTTTAAAAAGTAACAATATATATATATATATATAACTACACTATCTATGTAATAATATTATATATATGAACGTTAGCAAAACTATGCATAATCTAAATAATATTATTATAAATGTATATACCATAAAAATATATCTTTTAAAGTTATAATGAATAAAAATTAAAGGCGGTCGAAATCTTAATACATTTACACCTACTATCATTTACGTTATCTTAAAATGTTAATGAGCACATATTTTAAAATAATTATTTAAATAAAGGGACACAAAAAGTTTAATTAGTGAACATATAAGTCTAAAAAGTCAAATTTTCATAATTCACGATAATTTCACTGTTCCTTTTTCAATAATTTCTCTAGACACTTTACTTAAAGATACTATGTCATTAGATATTAACGTATTCCACAATTTAAATGTAAAAAATAATACTTGCCATTAAGTATGCCAATTAATTACAATTATTACAAGTCTGTCCTTAATTATTGGTACACGAATTATGTATAGGCGCAGAAAATTTTTATATTGTGATAAGTTTAAATTGTATTCTAATCATAATAACCACGATATCATTCGATCATCCTATTCAATTTAATTATGTAGTTATAGAAAAACCACTATATTATATTTAACTATTTACAGCTAAATACGCGGTGGCAACATTTTCTATTTATTTTAACCTTCCTTTATCTTAACAGTCAAATACAACATTCTAACTACATTCGATAACTACATTCAGCGTATATTACTGTAATTTATATTACTGAGGTAGAGAATGTAGACTTAAACCAGCTAGCGTTTGGAAAATATTACATTATTAATATTACACAAAAATAGACTTTAAGCAGACAGGCAGATGCAGTTTTAATAGAACCTTAATAAGCTCAGAAAAACAATAATGACAGTCATTAAATTATAGAATAGGTCTATTATAGGTGCATATTTGCAGTATAAAATGAGGTATAAGCATGGACTTAACATTTTTTGTTGATGTTTCTATACTGTTTTTGCTTGTAAGTAATAATAATAGAATGCGCAAATAAGAAAGCTGGCACAAAATCAGATTTAAACAAGGTCAAACGATACATTCGAATATACATAAAACGAATGGATATGGACTGTTTATGATATACTGTGAGATACTCATAAAACAAACTTTCTTGGTGAATAATTAACTCTGATATGCTGTCAAAATAAAAAAATACTAAAATTATACCGTATATAATATTTATCTGTAGATTCCGGAATGTAGCGTATTCTGGACATATTTCATGTTAGAGGTCTACAAACACACTAAATTCTATAATACATATTTTTAACATTGGACAACACATTGTAAAGTAGGAACAGGGTAGAAATAAATATACCACTATATATGAACTAGTTATATTACATTAATACTTACGTCCCTATAGAAATCATAAAGATTAACATAATATTATGTTTGCCAGCATACAAACAAACATACATGCGTTAGCCACGGTCAATTATTTTTAGGAAAAAAGTTATATAATATATCTGTATATAGCGAAGAAACTACTTTGAGTAAAGCTATTCTGGTCACAAATCTACCAATAAACACAATTTTTATGACGTTGTGCATAAATAAAAAATTACCATACGTTTATATTTGTTATTACTATAAATACATGTTTTACAGTCGAGATAGTTAGTATTCATTATTGCTAAACAAAATGTAATTGATTATTAAAAAAGAACTACCGATAATTGCACTCACATGAACACTGGCTTGATAGGCTTTTTCCAGCTCATCAATCATTTCAATTTCCGAGTCTGTTAGAAGGTTTCGACTCGCAATTTCAGCTGGAAGCAGCTCCGGTGACAGCCACCCACGTTCCTCGAGTTTTCTGATTAATCTGAGGATTGTAAAACATATATAATAAGATTATAGCGTATCGTATGTACTGTGGGTATGTACATACAATTCATCTGGTCGTGATATCGGATATATGAAATTGCATTATTATATAGGATTAAAATACAAACTTTAAACCGCAAGGGAATATTAAGCCATGTCTGAACGATTGAAAAGGTTTGATGAGATGAACTGCCCGTCAAAACAGTCGATTAAACTGGTTCGTTGAACTAAATCTGCATATCAAATGTGTATTACGTTTTAATTTGGTTGGGTAAAATTCAGCAGCTTGTTGGCTGAGTGTAACGCCACAATAACTGCTGATTCCAGAGGGTGAACTCCTGCACTAAAGGTTTCATATATTTACCTACAATACATTAATACCTATATAAAAGTTACAACCGCTAATTAGGGTCAGGATTAGTAGACTGATACAAATTAGAAAAGCTAGATTGGTAGGTTACAAGATAGTGTTGCTAATTATAGTATTAGTGATCATATTTGGATGATTCCCTGTAGGTATAAAACTTACTAACCAATAAGAAAATCAAAAACAAATTCCGTCATATTAATTCGTCAAACCGGTTCGATAATATAGGCACGGCTTTAAATGAGATATTATTGGTATACTATTGACTCTGTGCTTTGAATTAAAGAAATTTGTATGAATTGCTGAGACAATAAAATATGGACACAACATTGTAAGCTACACTTTTATGAAAACCTAACACATAATATTCTTATACAATATATACTATTTGAAATATTAACAGAATTTAAAATATTAACAGAATTTAAAATATACCAGAAATGTTATATTCATATAAAAATACTCGTCATATATAATATGTACACGCGTAAATATTTTATATTAACGCTTGGTTAATACAAATAAACAATAATAGTGTTACTTAAATACGTTTCTAAACTTTTTATTCTATGTTGAAATTTAGATTGTCATAAAAATAAATATTCTAATAATATGAAAATTATTGGATTTTAATTTTAATAGCAGGTAGTTACATTCTTAAGCCTATAGCAAGGTTTTGTCTAATAAATCACCAAATAAGCTGTAATAGCACAAAATAGTATACTGTCATCAAATAGTAATATTCTAAATAATATATTAATGTATACATATATATTCTTCAACGTATTTCGAGGAAAACGCTAAATACTATTATCTATATGTTGTTTATTATATCTTTTTCGAGTCAATAATCAAATTTGCCAGATCAAGTATGTGAATAGTCAGATTAATAGCAAATTCTTCTCGAGTAAATTTCACTCAGTGCAATTTGCAATTTCAATAATAAAAATAGTTAATAGAATAATAGAATGTGCCGATTGAATTTAACTAGTTGCATTTAGCAGAATCAAATGCATTATAGTAATTTCAATAATATTTTTTCAAATGTAAGGCTTTTTCATTAAATGAACAAAAAAATACCGTAAATTAAATTAAAAATTACAGTAAATTTTATGAAACTCTCATATGAACTCGGTGCTATTTTTCCTAATATACCCTGTTTACAAGAAAACAAGTTATGTCATGGGAATCAGATGTCTGCTCCGTGTCTTGGTATAGACGTAAGTATGTATTTACACTATTTAATGATATTATTAAAACCCCATACTAACTGGAAGTCTAGAAGTAATCCAACGTATATTAAAATAAAATTTATCAATGTTCTAAATAAAGAAAATAGTGAACAAACGCCAATTTAACACGAAAATTATATCGCTTTATACAATGATACCCATTTAACACATTAATAAGCGATAACATAGAAAGACGTAAGTTCAAGAAGAATTCATTTTTATTATTTGTTTCATCATAATATGTAAAAATCTGTCATAACATAGTGTTCTATCAAGAGATTATAATTATAAAACGTCATTATGCATAAGTGACGCACGACACACGATGCGCACGAATGCACAACAATTTTGATGCCAAAGACTCCTACGATATTTTCCAAAAACTGTATCTTAGTGCCTATGTTACATCTAAATTGTTAAGTATCATAAAACCAAGATAAAAAAAATCTTAAAATAAAGATCTTTACTAATTCAAATAGAAAAACACAGGGCTCCTTACTCAATATTATACTTGAATAAACTAGTCCTTAAACTAAAATAGCACTTAATAATGTGTCACTGATGTAAATATATAACGGATTGAAATGTAAATATAGTGTCAGTGTAAATCGGTTATTTTTTCCAATCAGATAAAGATAGACTGAATAAATTAGTCTTCAAAATGATTTTATTATTAGAAATGAGTGAACAATAGATACGCTATTACAGCCAACATCGTTTGATAATCTAATACAGATCATAGAATACACCTGTGTGTACTCTATGGTACAAATAATATAATATAGGCAAATAAAAAAATGCCACTGCTCGCAAGACAACAAATAGAAAAATAAGCAGCCTCAGACATTCAGTTGAACCTGTTCATAATTTCATAGACCTTTTAAAAATAACAAAGGTAAATCAAAAAGGATAATTGAATAAGGAATAATACAAAATATATATTAAATAGAATACATAACGACAGTAAAACGTATTTACATAATTTCAAAAAGTAACTTTACTATAGAGAAAATAATAAATGGAGATAGTAAATAATACACTCCAATTATGAAGCTGTTATGAATGGGGAACATTAAATAAACATTTTACAACGTTAAAAGCATTCGCACGCACACTAAGTATGTGTTTTATTTCTTAATAATACAGATTTAAAAAAATAAAAAATGTACATTGCTAACAGCAGCAATAGTTATAAATATTTATAAAATAATTATGACAAAATGTTAATTATTAATACGTCATTCCATTTAAGTTTAATGGTTACATGGGGAAATATAATCTAATCTAAAAACATACAATATACTACTAGCAGTAGTGTAAATACAACTGAAATTCATAAAACTTAAGCAAACTTAATCCGTAATAAAGTTCTTGTCAAGCTCTACATTTCACTAAAAAGGAAATTATCCCCAAAATAAAATACCCTAATTAAACCGATTGATCGAGTAATGGATAAGAACTCACTTGTTCTGGTCAATCTGCTGGCGTTTCTTGAGGCGTTCGTCGTAGCTAAGGATATACTCCTTTTTCATCCCGATCTCAAAGCAGGTTCGAAGGCGACACCGTTTACAGAAGCGTCGGCTTACAGGAGTGATCACACAGCGTTCGTCATAGGAGCACTTGAAGGTTTTCTGGGAATGTTGTAGAGATGGGGTTGTAAAGCAATATTTAATTTAAAATTATATAGAAAATGTGTATTTTGTATATATATAATACATACAAGAAATGTATGTCAAGGAAAGTGTGAAATTATAATGGAACACTTAAATTATCTAAAACAGTCTAGATAATAACTTTATATACATTGTATACCCGCAAAATGATAAGTTACAAGTATACTTTAAATAAAATACAATGAAATGAAACTAGTACAAAACGTATTTTCACGCAGTTTTAAAACAACAAAAAGAATTAAATTTAAAAAGAATTAATAAATATATAAATACATTTAGTATATATAACTTGAAAGTGTTTAATAAATCCAACAGAATGAATAATATAAATAAATTCAATATCTGCTTTAAAATTATTTTTTATTCCGAATAAATGCTGCGTTTCATTTACAATTTCATGCATGCCTACATAAATAAATTAAGTTATATCTATATATCTGAACAGAGGCAGAAAGTAGAGAAAAAGTAATAATGAATACAATCACTTGATATCATATTATTTTCAGTCTCAATAGTTCCCGAAAAACAACATATACCAATTATCTAAAAATATAGTTCATTAAATTTAATAAAATATTTTAATATTTCTGTTTTTCGAAAAAAATTGGAATTAGTGATATAAAAATATTATAAGAAACATATTATTCACTACATTGTGGAGAAACATTTCTATTAAACATTAGGCTTTCAAGGAATTCTACTTAGATTACACCAAAAGTACGTCTAACCAGATATACAAATTCATAAATAATTTATCTGGCTTAACAAATCTCTGAAAATAATATGAAATATACATAATTAATCCAGTTCAGTAGGCATAAATTTCAAATGCACTTATCATAAGTATTTATATATACTTGTACGTGTCAATATAGTAGACTTTATAACAGTCGTAATAATAACAGCATATATTGAGCGTTTGGCGCCGATAGGATGAACTTAGACTTGGATCTCCAATGTCATATGGAAAACTCATCTGCACTCGTAAATACACAGTACCTATAGAAGCCATCATAAATATACATATACACATGCACAATTATACATGTACACATGCCTGACAGACATATATAATACACATAATATAAACAATATGATAAGTTATGGATTAGATAAATTTCCATTGCTATTGATAGCACACATAAAAATACTTCCTGTGCGGAATAAGCTGAACGAGTGACATTGATTATCTACTGAATGTCAATACGGTACTGAATTGATCTACAGTTATGCACAATAATTATAGTTTGGAATAAATTATTAAAATATCATATCTTTTCAATATTCAAAAATTAATTCTGATGAAATTTATGTGGTTTCAGTGATTTCTTTGATTCATATTATAACACTCGACTTTAGAAAGTAATAATTACGGACACAATTAATATTTCAAAATAGTGAAATAGTAACACATATTCCCTCATTTCGAAAAATGTTCTTTTGCACGCATTATTGCCTAATATTACCTTTTTTAATTATTATATTATTAACAGAAGAGAAATTTAGCATCAATATATTTAGCGCATTATATATTACGAAAAAATAGGTATTTTATAAAAATCGTAACTATGTACTCAAAAGCAATTATACTACATTAATACAACAGTCCAGGAATACACTGTTTTACCACATTTTAACATAAAAGAGATACAATTAGTAATGTAACTCTTCCGGAATTATGATGATTTATTAATGTAACATATAATTTTATGATAAGTGACATGAAAATTAGAGTGAATAAGTAAAATAAAAATATTAAGCATTTAACTGACATTTGCTTTAATTACTATAGGTTAAGAATATCGATAATAATTATAGTAAATAGTCATTAGCATTGGTTGAATCAATCGTTAATTACACATTTATTCGAGATCGGCTTGATCATATATTATTAATATTACCGATTACATGGTCAACATTAATTGTGACCACACATACGATCACTATTATGCATATAAAATACATAGCTTATACATATGGTAATACTTGCAATTTACTTTTAAAATGATATTATTGTTATATAAAACAGCTCACTGATAAATAAAGAAATAAAAACGCCACCATTTTTATGTTATCTCAATTAGTCAAAAGAAACATAAATATTAATTTCAAAAAGCTATTTATTTGATGTACTACAAAAAATAGTGTATATAATTAAAGTAACTTATGGTTGAAAAACAAATATAAAATACACGGAACATTATAATCGAGGACATTAAAAACAGTTATAAAATATGTTATATGTATGTAGATGTAAAATATATGGATATAAAATGATCTACAACCTTTCTCAAGGGAATACGCTTTTAACATACAATTAACGAAACAGGTAACATGCAATATAAATGCAATGTCGGTAATATATGTATATTGCAGATTATTGGCGCCTATATTATTTCCCTTTTTAATAAAAATACATTGTATTATTATATTCGTCTGATATACTAAAAGTGAATTACATATATGTAATTCCCAATAGAATCCTCAAATATGGTTCTGTATATAAAGAATAAAAAAATGTCAATAGAAAATTTTAAAAATGTCTGCGCTAATAAAATAACAGTAACCAGATATCCAAAATATTAGGTGATAATCCATGATAACAATTCAAAATACAGGTGTTTTTTTTACAAATATACAATAATAAAAAAATTGATGACTAAATTATTTGCTATCGTGTTAAAATAAGAATTACACATTTTAAAAAGAATGATAAATTGTATTATAGGGCTCATAATAACTCGATAATTAGTCTTTACTTAACCACCCATAACCCAAGGTCAAGCCTTCCACCCTATATTATATAAAGCATGACCCATCCCTAAATACACTCAACTTTATTTATAAATCAAGATAAACATTTTATCTATTAACAAAAACATATTTTAATTTATAAATTACACTAAAATAATAATAACTGTAAACAAACATATTTAAGCATAAAAATGTCCTGAAAACGATTATTAACTGTATACTGCGCCTTTATATTGGTGTTCACAAAACCTAATATTCTCCACACTGCTGCAATTAATTAATGATTAAACGTGTTTTAAAATAGTTATATAAATATTCTAAAAATATTATTGCTGTGCGCAGGTACATATATATAATATATAGGTTATAACATATTAACTAGCGTTATATGTATAACCATAGAGTAATAATAGAGTATTATTACTCGATGTGTATAATACTTTGCCCAAACCATCACCCACCATATTAAAGTAGATATAACAAAAGCCTGAACCACTCATCTACCACAAACGTTGTATAATAGGCCATTTCACAAAGTCGGTTCATGGCTAAAACCATCTCCGTTTAAAACGGTTTGATGATAGCTCAGTTGAGTGAGCGATGTACGGTGTGACCCGGAAAATGGACAGAATTTCGGAGCTGCCATTAAACCATTTCAAACAAGTTTAAACATTCTTGAAAGTTTACACGGTATATTTGATAATTATAAATTATATATATTATATATTATATAAATTATATATATTTACTTTATAACATAATTAATTAATTGGATACCTTTAATATAAACGTTTATATACAAATATACAAACACGCAAAAATAAAAATTGCATATTCATATTATGTGTTATATATTCATAAACATGTTTTACTGAATTATATATATGTAGCTGTAGCACATATATATATTGTTAATTATTAATATGTTAACTTAAGGAGATTGAACAACATTTAGCAGAAGATTTGTACAGGAGAATTTGACCTTTTTTATTTAAAGAATTGATGAAGTTCAAATATTAACAAAGATTAAACAGTTTTATAATAATTTAAAGGAATAATTCCTTTTTAAATTTGTAACTGACGATTAAAATTCAATGTATTTATAATTAATAGTTAACAAGGGATGTCACTATAGTCTAATCAATATAGGAGCATACACACATGTATACATATATAAACATTGTAAATAAGATTATGGGTAATAATTTAGACATAATATTTTACATTTTTATAAAATGAAGTTGTAACACACGCACATATACATTTGTTTAGTGATTTTTCGAAGTAATCCAAAACGAACTTATGAAATCAAATAAGGTTTAAAAATGTCTAACGAGTATTCCCATTAAAAACGTTTTCTATTGTAAAAGATAGGTTAGTTATTAAAAAAGTCAAACCGCAGGTTTAGACTCAAAATCTCGGACACCTCACAATTTGGACGATTTAATTTTTTTCACAAAAATGGCTTGGTTTAAAACCTCATTTTTTTACCTGATTTGATTAGTCAATATAGTTAACTCCTTATCTAAACTGTGGTAGTTTCACCGAAAACTGAAATGGTTTGAATCAAACAAAACCGTTTGTGAAATAGCCTAATATATGGATGATCTCGTGTATGACTATTAGTATAAAGAAGTACCAACCGAATTAATAAATAAACTATATTTCAATTGTTGCATGATATTTTAGAAAGAAATGATCTATACAATTACATCAATTAACTATAATTTTTAATAACAAATTCAAAATGTCATCAAAATATATAATTTTCAAATGCTCCCAAATTATGCATACCTATACACAGCAGAATTTTTTAATGGAAATTATTCAATTATATACCCGAAGATACAAAATTAAGTCAGTAATAATAACTGAAACTTTGAAGAATTGTGTTCATATAGATTATCCTTTGTTGAGCATGCCCGTGCATATTCATATTTATGAGATATAAACAAAACTAAAAATTAGTTAGTACATACATCTATATGTACTAATAAATGTATAGCATATGTATATTACCGATTCTATAAGGAAAGGGGAAAAACAATACTCCTTACTACATAAAACAACACGGTTAATCTAAAATTAAATTTAAGGAGTACAAGTCAGTAAGAATATATGTATGTAATATAAATTTAAAAATAAACTGATTTGCTAGAAAATCTTCCCATGTTTTGAAAGTTAAAATTGAGTTGACTAAAATTAAAATAAATACAAGATAATATGATAGCAAATGGAAGCTCTTGTCAAAATTGTTATTGGGTAGCTTATAAAAGATCATCGTCCAAAATTAAACAAAAGTAATTTGAGCATTAATTGGCTCCTATTATCGGTCAGGTAAATTTCATAGCGGGAATGCATATTCAATAAAAGTAACCGTAAATGACATCTGTAATTATAGGTAAAGATATACGCGTTGCCAGCATAATTTCTTGAACAGCAAAGAACGAGATTAGAAAGAGGAGAGAGGACTTTGAAAGAATGCGGTATTAGAGTAGTAGGTGAGACGTTTTTTAACAAAAAGAGAATGGTGAACGCGTAGGTGAGACAGGTTTTACTGCATTAATGAACTACTTCTAGAAGAAATTCTCATACTAACAACAAATAAACCCAAAATAACCACAAAACCTACTGATTATGCAAACACACACAAAATGAACGAATTGACATGAACTTTTAGCTGAGGTAACGAGAGAACGAATTCAGAAACGCATTATTGAGGAATGAGACTACGAACGCGGAGAAAGGCGTAGAGAGAGAAAGGGAGTAGAGGAATGCAAATGAAAAAGAACTAGTAGGGGGGAATTAAGAGTGCAAGAGAGAGAGAGGAGTTTTTCAGTCTATCGATCCGATAAATGACGTCAATTGCTGACTGAATTCTAGAAGTACATAAGCCTCGTCTAAGAAGAGGTCACACCGGGCGAATAAATATTTTGCCTGTATGACTGTCTATATTTATCTTACTACACAAGTAGAAACGTAAAAATTAAAGTAATGAGACCCCCTTCGTAAAGTCGTAACAACATAAACAGCAACAACACGCATTTACGGCATATTATGAAAACCAAATATGAATAAAAAACGTTGAAAATAAACAACTTGGTTTTTATGCCAACTAATATTAGGTACTATACTAAACGTCATAAGAACTAAATCGCAATTGACACAATAACAGATAAAGTCTAACTATTATATGAATAAGGAGAAATTAGTTATATAAAAAATGCTAAATCAAGGATAAAAAGATTTAATGATAAATAAAATTAAGCGCTTTTCGAGTTTATTATTTATTGTGTATTACATATCATATATAGATAAGTATTTTAT
The DNA here is from genome assembly GCA_036023295.1 of Invenusta paracnida. Lineage (NCBI taxonomy): Eukaryota > Metazoa > Platyhelminthes > Proseriata > Coelogynoporidae > Invenusta > Invenusta paracnida. The sequence goes on from JAYRBW010114912.1 coordinate 36,507, forward strand.
ATACATATATATATCAAGCGTTCAACAAAAATTAATACTCTGAATGAGATTTTTCTAGTAATAATAGACTAATTGAATTTTAGGTCAAGTATTGTCATTTCGCAGAGCATTAAATGAAAAGTTTTATCAGTAACGGAAACAGATACTTTCCCCTTTTATAAACGTGTGTGATTAAATGAATGATAAATAAATACTATATCATGGAAAGACTAGACATGTCACATGGTATATTTTTATGCCTTCCATGTACTAAAAATAAGACAATACAAATCTAAAAATGTTTCTATATACATGCATGTATATAAAATTCTTAATAAAGAGAACAATGGAGACTAACTTTTATACAAATATACAAAGGGTAAATGTATACAAAAAAACAGTAAAAAAAAGACGCAGTAAAAAGTGTCATTTCAATATATTATACAGATAGTAATAAAATATTATTGCATACAATTAAATCCCTTCTTTTCATTATGTTGACAAAAAATCTTTTGATTGACAATGCAAGCTGAAGCGAATTGAATATTTTAAATGGATATGATTGTTTTTAATTGCGTAGATAATTATTTATAAATAATAACTTGATTAAGGATATTATTTACATATAGACATGTTTAAAAAATACAGAAGAAGTTTTTTTTCATGTCTGGGAGATTCCCTGTTTTTAATAAAATACAACTACTAAATTTTTGTCATACTTTCATGCAATATAATTATATTGAAATAATTTTTAATGAAATAAATTATGCCCGCTTTTCATTCAAACATATTGTTCAAAGATTCCCTTAGAGTATACCATAAGTACAAGCAATAAACTGAATGAAACATTTGTTGCACGAGGCAACGATGACAAACACAATTCTATAAACAACGAAAACTATGAATATTAAAGTATAAGCAAGTACAAATGATTAAAAAGATATTAAACAAAATATTACTTATATAAAAGTTAACATTAGAATTGATGGTAAAAAAGGCTTAGTTTACGAGGATTCAATCTGGAGTATACCTTCTAAGTATAAGACTTACCACGCCTTTAGAGGCATTCCTGCGGAAAAATGCTTTACAGCTCTCGCATGACACAGCATCAAAGTTGAAGCTGAGCGCTTTATCTCCACATATTCCGCATACTTTATCCTCCTTACGTCGCGTCCTACGACCAACACTGCACCACACTTGCTTCCCCATAGGGGACACAGGCGAGGAGAGGGATGTTGATCCTCGAACACCTGAGGATGATGTTGATGATCCGGACTTTCTCCCGGGACCAGCCCGTGGTGATTGATAAAGTTGACTGTGGTGACGATGGTAGCTGTTAAGTTGACTGTGTGGCAGCGATTGGCAGTGGCTTTCTGTGGAGGGCTGATAGATATGATTTGGGGGTGTCTGAGAGTCCTCGATGAATCCAGTGCTGCTTGTGGAGGAGGATTGGCTGTGCAGTATCTGGTCGCCTGCGCTCCATTGACAGCTGTATGTGGAAGTGGAGTGAGGTGGTGGAAATGATGATGCCGCACCATACCTTTCAGACCCTGATAGAGAAATTGGTGAGGCTGACTGAATAGACGAGGAGATTTCTGTTCTCACATTGCTAAACGAGTGGTTGTAGTCTTTGGAGTCAATATGGAAAGAGGAGATAGCAGTGTCATTGTTGCAGCTTCCATGACGGCTAGTGTGGTGATGGTGTGGCAGATAGTTTGGGGGATAATCCGGTGGGCTAGGTGGTTTTAGGTGGCGATGTTGCTGACTGTGCATCATTTGGGAGTAGACCAACTGCTGCTGGTGAGGGTGCTGCTGTAATGCAAGATTAGAAACATTGTAATGAAAAAAGGTGTAAAAAGATAACATGCTTATCATGAAGATGACAATTAATAACCTGATGTGGTTGCTGCTGTCTGTAATCCTGACTGCCGATTGTTGGATTCTGATGAAACATGTCTGATGACGAACTTGGATAACTTGGAGGATCCATTCAGATCGAGTAAATTTTACAATTCTATTTAATGGAGAAGAGAAAGAAAGAACTAATAATAGTCATTATATAACTATTGGTCTAACATGAAACATCTGAGAGAAAATAATAATCAATGAATGTTTAATTATACTTGTTATTATTGTAGTAAACAACCATAAATTGTATGTGACAAAATGTTTCTGTTATTGTATTAATTCAATCAAAACAAAAATAAGTATTGAAATTTGTAATTTAAAATATATAATAAATTATATTATATAAGCACATCTATATCTAATACAAAAAATGACTAATATGAGCATACCAAATTAAAAAATAATAAACCTGTCTTTAAATAATATGTAAATAAATGGCACATACATACAAAATAGAAAGCAACACCAAGAAAAAGTAATACATTTGATAGAGTATCCATACTCTAATTGTATAATATTTTTAGTTTTACTCTGTATATAGTCATGGAATAATTCTCAATATATGCCTATTATATATATAAAAAATGTTGACTTCTACAATATAATAAACCATGAAATATTTCATATGAATGCCTTTTAAAGAAATAGTTGCTTTTCTTAAATTCATCTAGATTTTTAGCACAGTTAATGTATTTTTTATTAATTGTGTATAAATTTACTTAAAGTGTGCTACATTTCAGTTATATTATACTGATAGCTATACTCTTAATTTTATACTTCATAAAAAGACTGTTATCAAAAGTTATCATCTTGTGACTTATAATCAAACATACAAGGGATGACTAAATAACAGTAAAACAAATATTTAATATAGATTAGTAATACCATTCACATTTTATTAGTAGTATATAACCTTTAAAAGGATCAGATAAAACTGTACCTGAGACAAAAAGTACCAAGATCAAAATATACTCAGGTTGAAATATTTTGCATAATTAGTTCAATTTATATGTATATATTTAAACTTATTTAAAAATACATAATTTGCAGTCTTTTATGTCTAAGGCAAACTTTGATGCTGGTATGTTTTGACATGAAACCCTTGTTTAAATGTTCAATATTAATATTATTAATATTCTGAGTATTAACCTGTTAAGGACAGGCTTCCCATATGCTGGGATGCACAAAAATACATATGAGCACCAGGCATCCCAGCAGTTTGGATGTTAATAAAATATCTGTTAAATAGCAGCCAACATATTAAAATAAAACAAATTTTAGTAAGGCAACCCAGCAGACATTAATAGCACAATTATTGAGCAATATACCCAGTGGGCAAATATAAAAAAATGAATTGGCTTATTATGTGAAGATCTTTTATGATTGATCAGTTTTATAAAACATGTCAGTAGCAGCTCTAATGTGTGAGAAGTTGGCTGAACATTAACCTGTAGCCTTATTAGATGTTGATATTAATTACAATCAATTTGTTACAATAATTCTTGATAATTTAGTAACTATATAACTTTTTAGCATCATTTTATTTAATAATTAATCAATCCTGTTAATTGTGGCATGTATAACAACCTAAAAGTTCATTGACTATAAGTAAAGGGATATTAACTTTGGTATAACTTTATTGCAAGGTTCAAAATTAACTTCTATACTCACTAGTCACCTGGCTAGTCTTTTCACTTTCAGAGTACAAATGTTATTTAGTAAAAGCAGAAAATGATTAATGCCAACATATGATTGAGTAGTACTATAAATCTTCACTTTCAGAGTACAAGTGTTATTTAGTAAAAGCAATAGAAAATGATTAATGTTAACATATGGTAGAGTAGTACA
>JAYRBW010114913.1:0-17667 GCA_036023295.1 Invenusta paracnida
CACGCACTGGCCTCGTCCTCCACCTTCCCTACTACTTGTATCCTTCTCGTAATAACAATTACTCCCTTTCGCATTTCAAACATATACGTGACATATAATAAAGACATGGCAGGAACTCTTCAATCTCGAGATTTGGTTGCGTTTCGATTGTTAACATTTAGGCTCCAGTGCTCGATGGTACTAAATTTTGTATTTTATGCATCTAATTTCTTCATTTTCATTACTTCGGGAAATAACTTTAGAAATCATGTAAAAAAGCTATTCGGTTGTAAAAAGTAATTTGTGCGTGCCGAGTGCTATGTCTTACATCACATCCAGACTGTGCCACCTTTCACAAACCTGTTCGTGCAACAGTTACACGCATATTATACAGGATGTTTCATAAGTCACGCTCTACTTTTAAACATAGATTAAAAGAAGTTTCGCCACACTTTTAAACCTATTTTATTTATATATTTACATATATATTTTTTTTAACCATATTTAAAACTTACTACAATAAATTTAATGGTAAAATTTTAAAAGAAGCACTTAAGAATGAAGTCAATACAACTGTTCGATGTGTTGACATTCTTTCTCGATACACAAAGTTACTCGCTTGGATATGTTTTTCTGTATATTTTGGCCCATGTCCGGTGAAATACCGTCACATTCATGAAGAATTCGTTCTCTTAAATCCTGTGTGTCCTGTAGACCTTGTCCTTCAAATATCCCCATATGCTGAAATCTAAAAGGTTTAGATCTGGGTAGCGCGCTGGCAATTCCACAAGTCCTCCTTCTCCCAATCCACCTGCCTCGAAATGTTACATCCAAAAACTGTCGGACGGTAATTGCGAAATGGGGAGCTGCGCCATCCTGCATGAACCCAATTCTCCTTAGCTTACGTACGGGAATGTTGTTCATAAGAAAAGTTTGCAGCATTTGCAGATAGTTTTCGCCATTGACGTTACATTTAAAGAAGAATGGGCCGATTATCGTTGTGTCAAGTAAACCTAGCCAAACGTTAACCTTTTCGAAAGATTCCGTTTTCCTGTCTTCCATCCAGCGAGGATTTTCTTGTGCCCAATAGGAACAATTATGTCTGTTCATTTGTCCATTGGTTTTAAATGTTGCTTCATCGCTAAATAAAACCAACTTTACAAATTCCGGATTTGGAATTTCTTGCTCTTTGAACCACTCGCAATATTGAACTCTGCGGTCGAAGTCATCTTTGTTAAGTTTATGTAGAATAGTGAGTTTGTAAGGGACGGGTGAAATTTTTCTTTATGCATAATGCGCCATACAGAAGTTCCGCTATTATTAGCTTGAACAGCTATTTGTCTTTCTGATTGTTTCGGGTTATCATTATCAATAACCTGTAAAATTTCTTCCTTTCTATTTCCTTCAGTATGGCTCTTCGACGCTCCTGAATGAGGTTTATCGTTGACACTACCAGTCTCACAGTCTCACAGTAACGTTCCATTAATCTAGACACTGTCCTTTGATCGGGAATATCAGATTTTGGGTAAGTTAGCGAGAATTGTTTAGCTGTCAACCTTGCAATTTGCGTTTCGCCATAGACGAAAATAATTTGTGTACGCTCTTCTAATGAAAATTTTGCCATGTTTAAATTAGTAATAATACTAATCGCCTGAATCCAAAACAAAAATAACTTATATCTATTATATAGAATAAACCATAGATTTGTGAAATTAACACAAATATTTTTTTTTTTAAATAAACACAGATATCCTTTTGGAAATTCTAATTGTAAATTCCTTTTGTGAATTCCAAAGGGGGGCGTGACTTATGAAACACCCTGTATGTGTCATCAAAAGATATTATCAAGACAACAATTCAATAAATAATTTATTACTTACTCTTAACTTCTCAAAGGCAATGACAATACTGATATATAATTATTATGAAACGTTTATTATCTTCACAATTATAACTTGCATACTAACTATCAGGTTTTAATATTTTAAACGAATTTACATCCATATTTCGTTAGTATTTAAATGACAATTTCATACGTACCAATTAATACTTAGAATCGCATCAAGAAACAATCAACTTGACACTCACTATTTATACCATAATCCTAGGAGATTTGAAATTTCAAATCATATTCAAAAACATAATCAAGCAATCACAAAACATCTCCCCTCATTCTTCGTTTTGATTATCAATAAATAATTCCCCCTTTCTAAAACAGAAAAAATCAATTCTCTTCATGACTATAAATTGATTTTTTCTATCAATTAATTAGATTCAGACGAATCAGTAGTGCAATCAATACAATTTTCCACATATCAAAGATCAATAAACCTATGAAATTTTTATATAATATATATGGAAACATATGTATAAGCGTTTTTGCGTGACTATTTATCAAAATATATCTCAATCTTTCTTGTTTTACTGATGATTGTATACATTTTATTTCTGTTAATTCATTTCTGTATTACATATGTGTTCAAAGATAGTAGATTTACTATCTTTATATGTGTGTCTATTTATGTAATTAATTATTTCTATGTGTGACACAATCAACTATGTAGACTACTCTTTTGCATTTTTATTGCACCTTAAAATATAATGTTATTTTGTTGATAAAAAATGCTTTTATTCATGTATTTTATTCTTTATTATGTATGTACACCTCACTCTTATTAATCAAATTTTTGTTTAAAGTGTACTATATCTCACGCAAGTACATCCAATACCTACATATATCTCCAGCTTACGTAATAATTATGAAATATATTTTATCTTCCATAATTTCTTTTTTTCTTGTTTATAAATGTAACATTGTTCAATGTTCTTAGATAAACATTCACATTTTGTGAAGATTTAAAAGAGAAAAAAACAGTAGTCAGCACTATATACAGAAAGAACATTAAAATACTCATTGAAGAGTTGAATATCACACTTTAAACATGTCTAGAGAACTATAAACATTAATGTTATATCAGACTCGTAGAAACTAAATGAAAAATTGATGACTGTTCTAAAATATGATCCTTTGTCGGATATCAAAATGATATTGAAATATCTTAGAAAACATTGCTCATATATGTAAATAAAGATTAATAAAGCATTTAAGAATTGTAGGAACCATTTATGAGATGTGTGGTTAAAAAATAATGTGAGTTTCTTTATAGTAATATATACGTTATCAAAGTGGATTGATAAGTCTTTTCCATTGCTTTATAAACACTATTAATACAGAATTTTCATTATCATATCTCGCTTCGTATTTCATAACTATATTTTGGATCAAAATTGTCTGATATGGAAACAAATAAAAATCATTAAATTTAATTAAACATTCCGAGTTTTTAAAATAAAAATAAATAAAAAATTTAGATACACTGAAATCCATTTGGAGTGTATACTTGTCTAAGCGATTTTACTAGTTGGTCAGCAATCAAGAATAGATAGCTATTTACAATGGTTCATTGTTTTGTGGGTCAACAATCAAGAATATATAGCTATTTACAAAAGTTTATTGTTTTTGGGTCAGCAATAATAATATATAGCTATTTACAAAAGTTCATTGTTTTGTGGGTCAGCAATCAAGAATAGATAATTATTTACAATGGTGTATTGTTTTGCAGTTGGCAGTAATTTACTATGCAAATCAACAATTTTATTTGTATATGGGGATCAATAATAATTTTTTATTTATATATTCATTATTACTTGATTACATATTGCATATCTTATTGCATATATTACATATCTTAAAACGGTGTAGTAATCTTACATATATTTTGTTTTAACGCTTTAATAGTTATTATTTTTCGTTTCTAATAGTATCAGTAGCTTGAGCATAAATTAAAATCCGGAAAATTAATACTGTTTATTACATTCTACAAATATATTTGGAAATAATGGCTGCTCCACCGGGAAAACAGGGCCTTGAAATTGCTGGAACTAATTTTGTAGCAAACGACTTGATATGGTATACTTCAAAATATGTTATTTGTTTTTGTCAGTTAACAATGACAATGTATTTTCTAATTTAATTTTATAAATCTGGCTTTAGCTATGGGTATGCATATTAGTTTTGCCATTAGCAGCATTGTCAATAATGTTAAGTCTCCAACTAATAATGTTCAGTGGCTGAATCACTCCAATCTAATATAATTATAATGCAATAAAATTGTAATGTGATTTATTAGTAATAGTATTTTTATTAACTTATTAAACTTTTGGCTATCCTGTAGAAGTATTGTAGCAAACCAAATTATTAGTTTAATTTTTTAAATTTTTATAAAATCTTACGCTAAATAAACCAATAATAAATTTAAAAAGAAAATATTGTATTTAATGTTGTGAAATAAAAGGGTTTTATAAAAAAATCTTATTATAAAAGTATAAAGCATATTATTTGGTAATTAATGGCAAATAAAAATATATTTACTTATAGGTATATTACTTATTTTCTTCAAAAGTTTGCACAAATTAGTTAAACTAATTTTTCAATATATTTATAACTATTTGTAAATTTATTGATTATTATTTATTTATAAAGTGTAAGATTTTACCAAAATTTAAAAAAAATTATTTGGGATGCTAAAATACAGGTTTGTCCAAAATTTATTATTTGATAATTTATTATAAGATTGTATAATAATCATATATTATATATTTACTTAATAGACATATATTTTTAATAACAATAAACCAGTTTACATTTTGTGTAGCCTAATAAAGATTATAGTCATATCTAGAGTATATTTATTTTACTTTATCCTATTCATTACTATGTAGGATATAGTAAAGGCCACCCTGTACAGGGTTGGCCTTTATAAACCATTACAAGATATATTTTTTGATTTTCTAAAAAAATTAAGCCATTTTTATGCATTTTTTAGTTACTTGACTTTTTAGTCTATCAATCATGATGTGGTGGCCCTGAAAGGGCCATTCTCAAAGGGGTTAAGGAGCTAGTAATCAATGGGACATACTCTTGACTCAATCACCTTCCTGCATTGTCTTGGCATCAACTCAATCAGATTGGTGATGAAATCTTCAGGAAGGTTATGCATGATGTCAGAGGCTGCCTCCATGAGTTGGTTGAGACTGAACCTGTCTTCTGTCCAATTCACTCTTCAGATGCATCCAGATATTCTCCATAGTGTTCAAGTCAGGACTGCAAGCTGGTCAAGGCAAGACCTGGATATCATGCTCTTGGAGCCATGCCATGATGATTCTTGCTTTGTGGGTTGTCTTTGCTGGCATTGTCTTGCTGGAAGATCATCATAGGCTGAGTGGTGAAAAATGACTTGATCTTGTCCTCCAGGAACACAATGTAGCCTCTTGCTGTTAGGGTTTCTTAGACTTGGTGCAGGTCCAGAGGTCCCTGACTGGAGAATGCACCCCTATACCATGATGCCACCACCTCCTTGTATTCTAAGCTGAATAATGTTACATACTTGGCCTACACCATGTTTACTTTGGAAATAATGGCGCTGGTTGTTCTGTACAAGATGGAGTGGCATCTCAACTGAAAAAAGTACATTTCAGCAACAGACATGTTAACTTGCTCCTGGACTCAGGCAAGATGGTCTGCATGATGTCTGGCAGTCATTAGTGATAAGCAGCTATCGGAAGCTAGGGCACAATGAGTAACTCCTGTCACATGTAGAGTGACAATTTGAATTCACTGGTCATGAGTAAGATGCTTGATTCAGTTGAATAATGAGTCCAAATATCACTGTGAGTCAATAAAAATCACAATTATTCACATTTGGGTGGATTGCATTCCTCAATGATTGGCCAACAGCAGTGTGCATAATAGAGAGGGGGGATACAGATTAGAGAGCATAATGTTACAGTTAAGTGAAAATTATGCAGAGCTTACTCAGTCAAACTACAATGAAGGGGATGTCCAAGTACAACACAAGACATGTGTGCTAGCCAGACACTCATACTGCAGCATATTATGCAATAATTCAGTTAGTGAGGCTTCCTCCTCTCAGTATGGATTTAATCTGACTAACTGCTTCAAAATCTATATGCATTGTATCTCTGTCTCCTAAAGAACATTTGCTGAGCTTAATGTTCAAAGCCAATCAAATTAATTAACTTGGAGATCGAAAATAGGAAAAATTGCTTGTTAAGGTTTATAAAGGCCAACCCTGTAGTTAGAAATAAATAGTACCAATAAACTGGCTATCTCCTTTTATAATATTCAAATTAAAAATATTATAATTTCTTATAAATTATAAATAATAATATAAACACTATATAATTAGGTACTGGTACATTTTATCTAATAAGGATATATATATATAAACTTTACAAAGTATTACAGTGCACTTAAATAATATAAAAATACAATTTTATATTAATTATGACACTTTAAATATATATATTAGTAAAAACATTGATTTAGATTTATTTCAATACATTATATATTATGATTACTTTAATTTAATTTAATGGTTTTGATTTTTTTTCTACTCTTTATAACTCATATTAAATGTTATTATTTATTAAAGTTCATTATATTCCATTTAAAATTGACATAATTCTACATAGAGCAATATTAAATACATTTTATATTACTAAATTTTACTATCTAGACAAGATCAATCTACAATACAATCTGTGATATATAAAATATAAATAAAATAGTTTATAGCTAATATTGATTGGATATAGTGGAATTAGATATATTTTGATTGAATATGGTGGTATTGATATTTATTTAATATTATATTTAGTCAAGTATAATTTATTTTTTATTCTTTTTAATAGGTTAGGAGTTTTATTACATTGAAAATTGAGTAAAATTATGGTATTATAGATTGGATATTATAGAATCATAAATATTTCAGATATTATGTATAATGAGATTCGATCTATTTTAATTATATATAATGGAATCAGATCTATTTTAAATTATATATATTTGAATTTGTGATATTTGAGATTTAATTTAGTAGATTAGGAGTTATATTACATTTGAAAATAGAGTGAAATTGTAGCATTTTAGGTTGGATGTCATAGAATCAGAAATATTTCAGATTGAGTATAATGATATTTAAACTATTTTGATTGAATTTAATGGAACCGGAGCTATTTTAGATTATATATAATGGAATTGGAAATATTTAAGATTGAATGAACATTATCAAATTAGATGACTATAGTCAAACATTTTATAATAGTTCACCAAGTTTCTCTTTTGGTACCCTAAACACAATATATATATACACTGAACATTATTAAATTTTATACATCACAAAAAAATTGTAACTTACAAAAAAAAGAATTATAAAATATTGTCTATTGATTTTCCTTCTTTATATTTGAATTTGAATAAATTCAAATTAAATATTTATCATTATCAATGGACATGATTCTGTCCATGTCTTTTGATTTTCATTTCTTATATTTTAAGATTTGATTTTTTTTTTCTATGATGTGTTGCAAAATTTATGATGTTCAATATATATAAGTACAACTATATAATGTAGAATAAGAAAAATCATGTCATATTCTGCAAACTTTATTCATTTTTGAAAGTTCATGGCTAACAATGCCTTGGCCATGAATTAGAATTGTTTTACATTAATTATATAGAGAAATTTGAATTATTCACTGGAAAATATAGAAATTGGGTCTTTTTAATTTTGATTTTATATAGAGTGTATTTGAAGATATTTTAAATTGAATATAAGTGGATTAGCTTGATTTAATATTCAGGGTTGCAAGATGTTTATTAAATGTCCAAAAATGTTTGTAGTATTTACAGTCTACTCTCCATAATTGGAACTACTGGCTAAATAGAACACAAATCAAATCCCTGTTTTTCTCCTATTGCTATATAGAAGCAAATTTTGCAGCATGCCAACCATTGCCACTCCCATGCAGAAAGTGTTAAAATTTTATGAAGAAAGGTGTTAAATATAGACTAAGTAAACATAACCATTATTGTAGTAATATATAAATTGATATTTTTATTACATTAAAATAGATTACATCTACAACAATATTACATTTAATAATTTGTATCTATCATATGGAGAACATCAGTATTGCCACTGTACAAATTAAATACATTTATAATACAATAAAGCAATATATTTAGAAATAATTTTTGCCTACATCACAGACACTTTTGTTCTTGGATTAGCAATGCATTAGAATTGTCTAATTAAATGATGAATAATGATAGTGTTATTTTTTTTCTAATTATAGAAATAAGAGTGACAATCTATCAATTCTATGTCTAACCTTAACTATTTTAACGTTTTTACAATTCATTGATCTACTTAATCGATTTGTTCATATTCATTGCAATTATGATTAGGTGGGCCTCAGTAGCAAGGTTTTAAAATTACAGTTGTATCCAATAAAATGTTCTGACTCAACAGCCTTTCTTTACAATAAATATGTGTTTGGTAAAAACTAAACCAATATTCTCTTATAAGATTAAACCAGTACATTGCTACCTATATATTTAACAAAATGTAACATATTTTCTGTTCTGAATTGCATAATTACAGTTTTACACCGGCTTGCAAATTGGTAGTAGTGAAGTAGTAAATGTTTCATTTGAAAAATAAGCATATTTACTATTTTTTTATGCAAAAATAAAGACATTGAGTATATTCTATAAAAGTAGAAGAGAATAAAATTTACTGGCTACGTTTTCAATTACATGGTATTTATATTCTATTTATAAAGTGTTAGTCTTGAATTCTTCAAATTTAGTTATATAATAGAAAGGTTAGTGATTTAAAATATTATATGTATTTTAATTATTTTGATATTCTACAATGTACTTCACATTTACAAAATATATTAAAAATTAGCAATTTCAACCCTTTTCCCTTCATTAAAGATTCCATCTTAGTCAGTTACCACTTACCGCTAGGTTGAAGCTGTGGAAATGGACAAGCTAATCTTGATTTTATTTTTATTGAAGTGTATCTTATTTTATTGTCAATGACTGTGATGTAATTGTAACTATAACTCATGTGATTTTTAGCAAATACAGGACATCCTATATACATATAATAATAAAGTTAATCTTAACATAATTACATTTTCAGGTCTGGGAGTTAAAGCGCGTCAACAACCTAGTGAATAATTCTGATTTTCATGCTCTACGAACCATCAAGGTTGTTGCCATGGCGAACAGTTATCGGGCGGAGCTTCTCCAACGCCATGGACGCCTTGTTGATGATGTTGGTAACCATCATATTGGAATCTCCAATAACCACGACGTTGTTGGGAATAATTCGAATGATCAGGGCAGCAGTAGATCTGTGTCTAATGAAGCCGCTACTACGAGTGAGAATGGTGTGAAGGAAGATATGAAAGAAACACAGTCAATTGTTCGACATGTAAGCATTCGGGAGTCTCTCTCTTTTGACCCCGACGTAGGGGAAAGCTTCCTGCGGAGCATGGATGTTGATCTTCAGCGGATTCGGGAATCAGTAGTCAATCACAAGTCAAGTTTAGACGAGGTGGCGAACAGTCTAACAGAACCCCGGATCATCCCCTTCTCCCATTTTGTCAATGGGAAGCCCTGGCAGATGTCCGATGTCTACTGTGGCCTATCGTTGAAGTGGCTGCTGGCTGTGTGCTGTCTTCTTCTCATTGTGCTTCCAATGCTGGGTCTCGCCTTTTATCTCTACAATACGGGATATCTGTTTACTGCCTCCGACAATCCTCATAAGGGACCAGATTGAAAAGAGCTCTTTCATGCGTTCTTAATTGCAATCGTTATTTATTTTAAATGCCAAATTCTTTCAGTATATTGTTACGGTCAATGTAGCAATTCAATCTGTACATACATATTATTATGCATACAACAAAAGAACTCAAAAATGTTAACTCTGAAAGTGATATCTCAATATAATTATGTCAAATATGATATTTGCCTTTCTTAAAAGTTATTTTAAATTGTATCTGAATTGTTTATGAGGGATATCTTATATTTTATGTATAAATTGATAAGATGCTATAATACTTACCTCTGTTTAAGGAGGTCCTTTTCTAAAAAATATTTTCTTGACAAGCTATACATTTACTGATAGATGATTTATTATTTTAATTTGACATTGTAATTGTTAATACGTATTTGGACTATATAATATTTCAATTAAATTAATTTTTGAAATAAACCTGATATATTTATACGCATGTTAATTTTTACTGTAGTTCTGAACGGGTTTTCTAGTGAATTTATTTGATATTAGTATATACAATTTCTATATATGTCATTAACAAAAATCTATTTTTTTATGCGTATATATGGCCACAAATTTTAATCTAAACAATTTCTAACGATTTTATTATCTAGAAGTGTCATTTTTTAATGGAAGGGTCTAATGTATTGTATGGAAAGAAAGCATATAATAGATATTTGATTGATGTTATAATTCGTATTAGCATATATTCATAAAATGTTCTCGTGTTATTTACTCTATATTTATTTTCTAAATTATTGATTTAAAAGCATATGAGCATAATATGTCAACGTTATTAAAACAGCAGATGTTACTATTACTATTTTATAGAAACAGGAGTAACAAAGCTGTTGTGTGCTCTTAAATTGTGTTTCTTAATTCATGAATAAAGTCGATTTTTAAAATCTGTTCTTGAAAATGTGAGTACATATTATATATATCATATACTATACATATACTATATCATATACTATCATATACTATATATAGTAGACTTCGCACACTTTCTACTATGTCATACACTATTTCCAAATTCTGAAGAACGACGTGGATTGTCTTTTTGATTTATGTAGAGGTTATTTATTAAATTTTGAAAATACTCAGTCTAAATAAGTTTTCTCAAGGATTTTATTGGAATTGGATAGTGCGTACCATAGAGCAGGGATAGAGAAATTAGATCAAATGTAAATTATGTCTTATACATAATGTATACAATTGCGTCTATTCGTTTTGATTAATTGAAGAGGATGACACATCACAGATATATGTAATTGCTTAGAAAATATATAATGAAGTAACTTGCTCAAATTTTAAAGAGATACGTCGCTTTATCTGCAAATTTAGATACTTTCTTTCTTCGGTAAAAAAAAAATGTTTTGCCTATATTTAAAAAATACTTTGGATAATTTATTAACTTATATAAAACATTTTGCTCTTAAAAAATTAGTGTTTTTGACTTAAATATATTTGTAAATAATAAAAGTTTCTTTAGTTACAAATATATACATATAAACTTGTGTGAGTAATAAATTATTAGGGTGTATACGAAGCTTTATATAGTAGCAACAAAAAGGTACGTATAATTATGTAATAGAGACTTGGAAGTTCTCTATTATACTTTATTATTATATATAATATTATATATTATAGTATCTCTACCTAATAATAATAATAATAATAGACGTTTTTCGTAAAATAAAGTGTAGCAATGGGAATCTTACACACGAAAGTAATAATAATAATATGCAGATAATATTAGATACAAATATGTAGTCAATGCAAATAATAATAAAATATACAGATTGAGGCTAGATAGAAAGGAAAAACTATTTGTTGAATAATATTGTAGTTTTCGGGAAAAATTAGTTCAACCTAGACGTGGTTCTGGATACAGGTTGTCTGAGTCTTCTGTTATGTGGCATGATGTGAGGGCATGAATCTTGGAGGATGTGTTCGGGAATTTCAACTATTTGTCTCAGCAGTTTAACAGCTTGTGTTACTCTGGGAGATTTTAGTGGGACAGGAGAGATTTCGATATTCTCAGGGTTTTCAATGATACGATAGCAGCGTAGTTGAAATTTAGATAGTCAATAAATTACAGTCTGAAATTGGTGTCTATATTATACTGTATTTATATATATATATATATACAAACAGCAGTTAGTATACTTATATTAGCAGTATTTTCGGCTTTATTATTTATTATTTAATTATAAATCATTCTATTTATCTTATTTCTATAGATTTTGATGTTTGCTCGAAATAATCCAAAAATTATTAATATACAACAAATCCTGCATTAGCATATTATATAAACAAAAAGTATTGGTTTATTTATTCGTTTTCAAGAATAAAATAATTTCATCGATTTTGAGAAAGTTACCATTTTTATTACAAAAGTATGTTTTACTCATTCTTGACAAATTTGGTGCTTTTTTAGAACATTTTCGCGAGACCACGGCCTTAAGTACACCGTCAAGAATATAGGTAGCTTATATTGCTTTATCAGAGCAAATATTTGGGAGGGTGGAATTTATGGTTGAAGCGTGTTCCTAATTTAGTTAAACTTTTAATGGAATTCGTCGTTTAATAGATATATATCAATACTTTCTATTAATAAATTTATATCATTGTCAGTTCATGTTTTTCTCTCTGACTACACATTACAAAACGCTAGTCGATAGCAGTTGCACTAATCCAATCAGCTGAAACTACAAGACGTCAATTGCTCTAAATGTGGAGGAGCCTATTGTTCACTCAGCGAATGACTTCCTAAATCAGTCTATTGTTGTGTTCAAGGTGAGTCGTCAAGCATTGAGTTCTGTAAATCTAGTGATGGTGGAGGTACTTATTTTTTATAAGAATTTATTTTAGCTCTATCCATACCGGACTATATAACGCAATCAGGACAGAAAAAAAGGTGGAGTTAATCACAACGGATCCGCCCCACATTATTTTGCAACTTATAATTGGACTACAGTGTTAAAATTTGGTATACTATTAGGCTAATATGTCCTACAGCACATTCAATTAAAATTAAAATAACTAAATAAATATTTCATATTAGTTGCATTTACAAATTAAATAATATAATTAAAACATGAAAAATTTGTTTCCCTGTTTTAAAGATTAATTTGAAATATGTAATTAAAACGTTATATAGTACTAACCGGCTAAATTTTAAATTGTACAGAATTATCCATTGTCATGTATGTTGTATATTATATGTATGTAGATATTATCTATTTGTTTAGAACAGTATTATCAGGTATGCACATTACAGTTGATTTTCTAACTATCTTTCATTGATTAAAAATTAGACGGAAATTAGAATTGGGGGATGATGCAATCTGGGTGACTCTAGAGCATGCCCTCTGAGGGTGCAAATGTAATGAAAAGGTTATTAAATGTTGCCAAACACATCGTCAGGAAATGTCGCGGGAGCTTATGCACTCGCGCTTTTATAGATGACAAATGACAGCAAAAATAAAACAATATCCACCGCACTCGGTATGGATAGAGTTTCTCTGAAAAAGTATAAATATGATCAAATAAATAGTTCAAATATTGAGGAAAATATAAAAATTAAAGTAATCTACGATAAAGATTAAAAAAAATTAACAAGTATATCAAAATGGTGGTCATTAAAGTCGCATTAAAGTCAATAAATGGATATGAATAAAAGATAACAGCAAAACAAAATTGTCAGTTCGTCCCAACACCAATAACCCATTGACTGACACTTTTTGCGTATACATTTTCTTCTTGATAATTATTGATATCATTTTCTTTAATTAGATTGTATTTCAAGACATTTTCCACGATATTATTATCATTATCATGATATGCCCCATCCTATTTAATAACAAATCCAGTCTATGTCAAACATGTACCTAATATCCTCATAAAGTCCAAATACATACAATTTCAACAACAATGGGCACTAATTTAGGTACAAATAGGTAAGTCTAAACTTACTTTTTTTTGAAGCGTTTGTGTTTGTATTAATTGGTCCATCGATGGAAACATCATAAGATAATCTACAACGTTGATTGGCCGAATCCACTACTGCTTCCCAGGAAAGATCCAATCTTCGGTTGTTGTCATCTGGTCTCACCACTAAACGTTTTATTTCTGGAGATTCTATAAAATAAAATAACATATAAAGTAAATTAATTCCATAATTTTGTATTACTTAAGAGTTATTTTTTAAGTGTGGATCCTATTATTCATTTTGCAAGTAGTATGTTTCAATTTAACTTACATTTTATGTATAAATTCTTAACTGGAAAATTGTATGATTTACTGAAGGTTTAAACATTTTATATTTTTATTTTTATTTAGGTACCAATTTAATTTTAACATTAAAAGGGTAACATTTGTGAACAATAGAAGTAGTTTCCTATTTTTAATGCAGGCTCACTTTCCAATTTTAATTAGGTAAGTTTGAAATTTGAAAGTCACTTATAGGTAATCATAAAATGTTTATATAAATTTCTGTTTAGTTTAAATAAAATTATAATATTCTATTTTTTATGCAATTTTAGACGTTTATTTGACATCATTTTGCTGCGTCACACAATTGATGAATTTCAAAATCATAGTCCATATCTCAGAATAAGAGTCAACACCATATTCTTTAAAGAAACAATTTTTGGGATTTTAAACAAAAATATTTTGTAAAGTTTTACGTATATTTGTGTCGGAAATGAGGTCTCTTTTACATAATTTCTCCGTTTCATTACAATATGATTGAAATATATATTCACCACCTATATTAATAACTTGGACTACGAAATAGCATTAACGAAGGAAAACCCTTTTAGTATTGTTAGAAAAATAGCACGGAATAATCATTTTCGAAAAGCTAACGTCACACTCATGTTTATAGCAATACGTTCCTATAATTCCGTCTCTCAGACAAATAAATATAAATATTGATTTATATATATATTAGATTTTGGAACATCCTGCAAGAAATTTTATTAATTATTATATTACAATAATCTAATACTCATTATTTTTAGCCTTGCAAACTATTTAACTGAGCATTTTAAACACTGCTTTAACGTATCGTTCGTAGCAATCAACACACTCTACCTCTGATTTCAGAATTTTGGGCACCATAATCAGATTATGGTGCCTATAATTTATTCTGTAACTTCCTTCCAATCATTGACGCAAATTCTTTCATTGATTCAAATTTATCCAGACAACAACATAGTTCATATTAATTTAAATTCATAACTTTTACAATCAACACATATTCAACATAATCTTGAATGCATACGAAACTACCGCATCGTGCGACACAGCGAAACACTGTATAACGCGCACAAGCACCCATGTATAGAAACTACCGCATCGTGCCACACAGCGCAACACAGTATAACGCGCACGAGCACCCATGTATAGAAACTACCGCATCGTGCCACACAGCGCAACACTGTATAACGCGCACGAGCACCCATGTATAGAAACTACCGCATCGTGCCACACAGCGCAACTCAGTATAACGCGCACGAGCACCCATGTATAGAAACTTGAACATAACATTGAAATATTGAGTGTGAGAACAGATTCTGATCAGTTCGATAAATTAAAGTGACTTCGAGAAACAATCCATCGTAAATTTACAAAAATAATTTACCAATTTCTCTTGATTTGTTATTTAAAAGAAAAAAATTATATTAATCCAACTTCTCACAAATAAAAACAAAGGTTGAGAAAGATATTGGATATATTTTTAATTTTAATTTTATAACTAAATAAATTTCATAAATTATCTTGCTTAATATTGAACACATTCTTAAACTTAAGTTGTTGAAATATTAAAAGTTAGTTCATCTATTTTCCTGGCTTAATTTGTTTAGTACAAAAAATAATTCCCAAGTCAGAACATACATATATTTTAACCAATGTTGGAAACATTTTACAGTCATGATCGCGATAATGTCTCACTTTAATATAAGTTTGTATTCAAAATATAAAGTAATGAAGATATAAAGATTTTTTTTCTTGAGTATAATATATTTTATTACGCAGAAGCTATCGATTATCTTTATCAACTGCACACTGATACAAGGTCTCACTAACACCTTGTTTCAGTGTGCAGTTGATAAAGATAATCGAAAGCTTCTGCATAATAAAATATATTATGCAAAAAAAAAAAATCTTTATTTCTTCATTACTTTATATCTTAAATTACTGGGTATGGCCAATACAACAAAACAATTGTATTCAAAATGTAATATTACACCGCCTTGATATAAAAAGGTTTGATTAGAAGAAAAAACGAATATATTTATACTTTTAAAATAAAAAAGTAGGAACTTATCACAAATCTAGAGAAACTTAGTTTTATGCGAGTAGTACGGATTGCTCCCCTCAAAATAATGAAGAGCAATTTCCAGTTATTGGTGGTGTTATTACGATCCAATTATTTGCCACTATGAGTTTCGTCATCAATAAAATCAATATACAATACCATTGAACAGTTTTCAGTTAAAGATAGCGATAGATAGTGTTTAAGTACGTCATAAATGTTGCAATAGTAAGAGTTAGATTTAAGATGCAGAAACAGTTTAGTGTAACATTGAATTGCGTAACCTGTCTCATCCAATGAATTTGCCACTTCTTAAAATGACAATATGTACATTTAATTGTCTTATAGTAGATGGAAAATAATCAATATTTCATAAACATTAGTCATTTTGGACTAGAATTCGCCATATAGATGTATTATGCAATCTACAAGTATGAAACTTGATATATTTTGATCATTCTGAGCGAAACTAAAACGTACGAGTAGTTAAATATCAGGATTTCAATTTAGACAAACTTATTGATTTCCGATACCTGTTGGAGGAAGTGAAGGACATGTGATTGTCGACTTTGCTCCTTGCCCGGTGGGATTTTCCGCCCAAATAGTTAATTTTCTTCGATAGCAAGGCACAACATTAAAGATGTAACAGTATTTATTAGGAGTCTGTATGGTTGCTCTGCCTCCAAATATATAACGATATTGAATTATATTTGGTAATCTCTTCCAGACAATATATAGACTCTTCCCAGATATAGTCTTAAAGCAGGAAATACTGGTGACTTTGCTTGGAACTGAAATATAAATCATAGCAAGAAAGAATTGTTGCAGTTATTTAAAACTGGAAAATTATGCTACATTGGCTTATATATATTACAGAGGCAACGTAATAAATTTAGTGCTACAGTCATATTTTAGATCGTGCAAGATTATAACAACAAATTATCAGTATAAAATAACGCAAGAACATTTTAAGCAGCGTACAGTTGTTTCATTTCTTCATTTGCAACAAATTTATGATATATATACATGATACTTTCATATTTTTCAGCAATGTGAGGGGTGTCTGGGCCGCTAATAGGCCTTTATATTTTTTCTTTCGAATTTAAAATAAATTTGTTTTATTTGTCTTCCATGTGCAATAAATTCTTCTTTTTAAAATTAACGTTTTCACTGCTTAATATATCTATGAATATTAAATTGTCTAAAATCATTAATCTGGCAATCGACGAATATTTCATTTAAATTATTTTAACATCTCTAAACTCACAAGATTCAATGAAAAAATACATTCGTACATAAAAGTGAAATTTAAATTTGAACATGAATAATGCACTTATAATAGAAAAAAGCCAATAAACTTATATAAACCATTAAAATTAACATTAACAAATTAAATTTGTATAGTATAGATTTCAGAAAGATTAAATAAAAAAATATTGCAATACAATAGTAATAGAATATAATAGAATAATTACCGTGAATTATGACATATTGATTTATTCTCATTTTTAAAAACTCCATTTGGTTAATTTAATTCACAAATTTTTATAATAGCCAATATACATTTTACCATAGAGTAGACATAGAGAAACGACTCTTATTGATTCTGTATGCAGTTTTATACTACTTCTCGTCTATCCAAAG
>JAYRBW010114924.1:0-17666 GCA_036023295.1 Invenusta paracnida
ATTTCACAGCAGCTTGTGCTTCATCTGTTATATTTTATCTTATTCACTAAAATATGCTGCTCCAGGAAACTTACATCAATTTAAGTCTTCATTATTATATAACATACATGTTTTGCTTTTATTAAAAATTATCTTATGAAATAATATAAGATTGAATATATATTCTGTTATACCTATCTAAATAAATATTATAATAAATGAATATATATATTACATAATAATATACATATGAATATATATTGCAAACTAATATAAAAATAAATGTAGAATATATAAATCAAGTAACTATAAAATTTTGTGTATTATCCTGATAAAAATAATAAAAATAACTTATTTAAGATGATTAATAATGCACTTATTACAATATTATATCATGTAATTACCACTCATTTTTTACTATCCTCAAAAGGAATATGATTATAAGTTTAAAGATGTATTTGTTAAATAACTAATTGAGTGAGGCCTAGAAATCCAAATATTTGGAAAAATGACCAAATAAATTCATTAACATATTCATATATTCATTTTTACAATAAAACATAACATGATTTATTTTAAAAAGAATTTTAAATTATAAATATTTCACAAATTGTTTTGTGTAATGGACACATCATTTATATAAATAATAGATATTAAATAATAAAATATTGTTATAGTCTATACTTTAATTACAAAAACCTTTCATTGAATTCAAAATAAACTACTGCATCCAAGGTATAATATCTGTATTTGTCATATTGTATGTATGTAATTTTTTTACAATGATTCCATATTTAATCAAATTAGCTTGAAAACAAAATATGCTTTACAAAATATTTTAGTTATTTTTACACTATTGACAATTTTTGCATTTCTATTCACATACAAAATATACTATTTTTTTAACGAACTTTTTTTTTGATTATCAAAATGATTCGGATACATTTTTTTAATTGTCTGTTATTGTTTTAATAAATTTACAAATCATGTTAATAAATATATTAAATATAAAGTACTACCTATATATGTGTTTAATTTCAGAAATCATCATGTCAAATTCCAAACCAGACTTATCAACAAGTAAATATCGGCATGTTTTTCGAACCTCAAAATGTAGTTCATCTGAGGAACAACAAGCTGCAGACAGCAATGAATATGCCGAATTTCTCAGGTATATAATACAGTCTACAAGATTAATATCCTCTTCTGTAGTAATGTTTGTATTTTAAAGTCTAATATATGCAATTAAATGTTTATAAAATTGTATTTACTAAAAAAAATGTTAAATATATATTTACTTTGTTGTTTAAATATGCGATTTATTTAATCTATGCTTTTTACGTAAATTTACATTATTGCATTGTTCAGAATCTCATCCTAGACAAATAAGTTATTGCTTTCTTATTAAAGGAGTATGGAGAGAAAACGGGGAAGGGATGGCTTTTTAGATTCCTCCTTTTATATCAAGAAAGTTGGTGATAAGACTGCAGGCGACTCCTCTGACGATGCGGCATCACCTCCTCACTCTCCCAAACCACAGAAATCACAGCGATTGCTGCACTTGACGAAAAGTCGATCACAAAAAGATGACGAATATAGAAAGGTCGTAAAATCAATTGAGGTAATTATATAGAAATTAACAAATTACCGATTTATATTAATTTGTAGTTTTAAAAATAATCGCAAATGTTTTAATATAAAGTCTAATTTAATTGTATATTATTTTTCTTATATCTTATAACTTTATTCAGTAAAACGTAATTTTAAAACTGTATAAAATAAATTAGAAATTGTTCTAAACATATTTTTAATTATACATAACATTTCATTCTCTGTGCATTTAAGTACTTTGAAGAATAGTTCTAGGTGTTATTATTAACACGAATTAAATATTAAAGTCCAATACATGCTTTCTATTTAAAAACTGTATAATGCAAAAATCGTAAATATTATTTTTTATAAATTTTATAAATAAGATCAACTATTTTCTTACTTAAGGAAATATAGTACTTAAATCTATGTGCAGCAGTTTCCAATTGTATATAGATGATTACACTTGAAATCTAAACATTAAAATAAATATTTTGGAAATATTATATCATATTCGTTATTTTATCAGTTAATGTTTTTGATGTCTCCAGGAAGGGATGTGGCAGGCTAAACAGGAGGAACGTCACCTAAAACGGAAAGAAGGTGATATTGTCAACAGTCAACGAAATATAAAGAAAACCCTTCGTGACTATGAGCAAAGTAAGTTATTCTTCATAATATGCTTTTCCAATTTAAGCGTGTACACCCAAAATAAATTTCTAAATCAGTTATGCGGTATTCTATATACATAGGAACTATATATGTAACATTTGGTTTATAAAACGCTTCCGATTGTAGTATCGTATACCAATTTATTTTTACTACAATATTATATTTACAGTGAATTTTTTATAAATATTAATATTCTGCGAATAATTAGATACATATATATGCGTTTTGCGATGGATTAATAAATGCAAATCTAACTTTTTTAATAAGGTTCTTTAAACATATATAGATAGATTTCGCATTTCAGGGGAGATTTTAATTTTCTATAACTGTACTGTATATTAAAAATAATATAATAAAATAAAACGACAATATTCCAAAGGAACATAGTTAAATTATGTGAGGTTACATGTTTATAAAATTTTATTTGTACTTCATTTGAGAGAACAATAATAATAAATGAACAATTTAATGATAGTCTTTTCTATTAATAATAATACAAAAAGTTATATATCAGAGTAAATTATTTATAATTTTTGACATTGAAAAGAGCTCAGAGAAAGGATAGCACAAAATAATGAGTATACTTGTAAAGTATTTGAACGAATTGTTTCGATAGATGCTAAGTTATAGTTTAAGCAAATAGAATACTTTTGTTTAATATTTATATTTTTTCATTATAAAATATTTAGAAATAAACATTGTTATTTGGAATGAAATGCTGGTTATTTTATTTTATTAGTAGTAGGCTAACTAAAACTTTCGGATTTAATAATAATTGTATGTGCTGCCACGTAAATAAGGATAAATTAAATAATTGAAGATAAAGCACAAAATATTTCGTGCCAATTATGTTTACTTCGTCCATAACGTGATTAAAGATTATGAGTGTTATACTTAAAATGAAAAAATACTAACGTAATGATAACGTAGTAGAATGTTATAATTATTTAATTAAACAATCTAATCAATGTCACGAAAAAGATAAGAAAGTGAAATTAAATACGTGACTAATATACAAATAAACACCATGCATACTACTAAATTAATTTGATTTCAGATAAATAATAAAATAGAAAAAGGAAATTTCGACTACCAAAACAAATGGCATAATATATTATCAAAGCAAAAAACGGCAGCGTCTCAAAAATAAAAGTCAAAAAATGAGCTCACAATGTATAAATAATGTTGAAGAAATGTAGTTCAGACATTGATAAAATTGATATAAAAAAGTTGCCAAGAATAAATCGTTGTATAAAGCCGACTGTTAGAAATAAAAAATGTTGATCAATATGTATACGTACGATATATACAAATTTAAATTTAAAAAATAAGAGAATATATTTTTTTAATTTTAGCAATGATGTTAATTGTATTATTTTTACTATTTTATATTAATCAGTTTATTGAAATATGCTAATTATATATAAGTGTGAGTTTCATTGCTTCTGTAAAAATGTACCATCGTTAAGAATGTTTTATTATTTTTGTTCTT
Organism: Invenusta paracnida; assembly: GCA_036023295.1. Taxonomy (NCBI): domain Eukaryota; kingdom Metazoa; phylum Platyhelminthes; order Proseriata; family Coelogynoporidae; genus Invenusta; species Invenusta paracnida. The sequence continues at coordinate 3,734 of JAYRBW010114924.1, forward strand.
ATTTTTATTAATTTCCAGTTTGTATATAATATATCGTACATATGGATCAATATTTATATTTTTAACAGTCGACATATAAAAATTAATTCTTGACGATTTTTAATTTTAATAGTATACATTACTTTAACATTTGGTTTTTAAGCTTGTTTCTTGACTTTAATTAACAACAACGTTATTCTTTTTTTTGTTGCAAAATATGACTATAATTAAAAAATTTAATGCATATAACGTAAATACTAATTTTTAAATTATATATAAAATCGTGAAATATGGTAAAATATATTTTTAACTTATCATAAATTATCACTAGTGGGATAAATATCTATTTCCTTAGTCATATCATAAGTTATATTTAGTTTTGTGCATTATATTAATATAATTATAGTGTAGACGCTTGAATATGGTAATAAACAGGAATATGGTATATAAACATTTATATCAAATTAATAACCTAAAAATATTTTGTTCTATTTAAGTTTTCCGATTTAACTTGAAATATATATACATTTTGATTGGAGCCATAGAGTAATTAAACACATATAGTTTTAATTCGTACTGATTTCATATATATGCATTGTATTGTATGTACATTTTTATCGACAGAAAATCGTTTTATTTTAATGAAATTCGCATAAATTGTAAGAAAAAATTTAGTATACTTGTTATAATTTTAAGATTAACGAGATTTTAATTATTTTAATGTGTTGCAATAATCTATAAAATATAATTAACTACATCTGTATCTAAAACTTTTATAAGACATTTACTATTTAAAGCAGTATTTTACAAAATCTTTATGGTAAGAAAATATTAGTATCAAACCCTATTCAATAATCAAGAAAGTTCTAATTCTATCTTCAAGAAGAGTTGCAACTCTATCTATCAATACTCTATATATAGGTTTGAATTTTTCTTTCTAATGTGTAATTTTCGTGTCACTTCTGCGCTATTATTTTGTAAAATATTGATAGGTTACTATTGGATGCTTCTATTGATGAAAACATTCTTCGGTTCTTCCTAAAAAATTGATTTTATGTTGAAAATATATTTTACGATAAAACGTTAATATCAAATATAGAAATATATTTAAATTTAAATTATATGATTTTATCTCTATAATATCAACCAAAAGTCTGACGAAAATTGAAAAAATTACTTATAATAATAACAAGAAGAAACATATTTTCGTCAAAATTGACAATCTTTCAAAAAGGTATACAGATACCTACATAGGTGCATTTTGTTCCTGAATACCTCACAATTAGGTTAATATCAAAATTGAAATTGAAATTTGTAATGTATTCTAGCCTGAGTTATTAGCGGTCAAATATAGGCCTATTCTCCTTAGTATTAATGAATAGAGCTGTCAGTATCTCTCAAGCTAATTTCTGATGCTCTTGTTCTTGGCTTGACGATACTACTGCACCATCTAATATTTATGATTTCTTAAGAAAATCGTGCGTATGTTCGTTTATAATATTTAACATACTTTACAATTTACTATTTTTCAGAAGTAGCCAAACGTCGATTTGAACAGGATATAAAGATGACACAAACCAATGTTGTACACGATACCGTTCAACGACAATTTACACAGCAAAAACATGAGGTACTTTGAATTAAAAAAATTTGTTGGTTATTGGTATGATTTTAAGTTATACCTGCTATTATATTACAAAACCACTTAATAGTTATTCTATATAAATGCATTATTTCTCTGTAATGTGTTTAGTTAACATAATACAGGTGTATAGTTTAAATAATTTTACCTTTTTCATACTTAAATATATTGAAATTTACTGGTGCTATACTTTTCATTATTGATAAATTCTAAAAACGTTAGTGTTAATTCCAAAGCTAATATATTAGAATTATAGATATTATTTTATTCTTTATTTATACATCTGTTATTAAACATATTACTTTAATAAAGTAGAAGTATATGTAATATATATATATATATGAAGGAACTAAATTTTATATGTAAGCATGATATTATAACATCATATGTAATATCATACTATATAATGTGTATAGATTATTTCATTTAACAAAATCAATTAATTCATAGAAGTGTATTGTCCTATAATTTAATATATATTTTATTTCCTACTTATTCATTCCTATATGACACTTATTATATGAATATGTAATAATATGTAGGACAAAATTGGTGAAAGTCTGCCACCGGGTTGTGTCTTCCAATTTAGATTACTAATTTGAACATAAAATAAGCACAATAAAAGAATCTATCATTAAACTAATTTATAAATATGAAAAATTTAGTATGAATACTGACTTTTTATGTGCCGGTTCTAAGATCTATGTTTTATCAATTTCTAAACAATACCCAATCAATGACTGACATTTCTCCATTTTACCCTATATGAAATATCAAAAAATGACTAAACATCTGATATTCATCTTCATTTATGTATCTATATTTTTTTAATGTAAATCGCATGCTCCCCATCTCCCCTCATCCCCTCCCCCCCCCCCTCAACACTTCCGTGTAGCAATGTTCTCCTATCTTTCTATAACTCACGCATAACAGTTCTCTAATTTGGCTAACCAACAGATTTATTGTCTGTTTTTCTGTGAGTATACAATTTTGTAATGTGTATGTAGACAACGTGTGAATTATTCTTTGTAAGTTAGTAAAATTTTACCTAAGTCATTCATATATACAACACTTTCAAAATGCACACATCATCTGCAGCTGTCAATATATTGGTTGGTTTTTTTAATGAATATAAGAAATGTTTTGTAAACATACTAAAATGGAGCAAAATAATGATAAGTTATACATTAAAATACTCTAAAATGTAAAGAAAACTCAACTTACGGAGATGGATATACCATTAAAAATTAACAATACATGCTTAAATTATATATAGGGTTTTTGCCTTATTAAGGTTTTTATGTGTATATAAGACTCATAATCCCATTTACACAATGTTTATATTTCAAATATTAAACTAAATTTATGAATCTTCAAATAGAAGAACATTAATTAAGATTGCTTGTGTAGTTTAATTGAACCTGAAATGTTTCCATTAAATGTCATTTTATATTTATAAAGGCACTTAGTATGTATATTTACTTTTGGTTTAGTTCACAGTTTATAGCCCCATGTGTATCAATGTTAGGATTTGATATTTATGTTGTCTTATACTTTTATGCTGTGAAAACTTGTGTCATAATAATATTTTGTTAAGGATGATAATAAATTGCTCTTAATATTTTTAAACTTAATTTAGGAAAGCAAAGAACGAACTGTGGAAGCGTTTAGTACCGATCACTTTCAAAGAGCTCGTGGACGAAAAGTTCAATTAAATGGGTACGTTGAGCATATTATAGCCTTTAACTCATATTGAATATTACCTGATGCCATATCGACATTTTGGTCCCATTTAATCTTTCTATCGTTTTAAATGTATGTTTTGTAATCTGCAAAATGTATACAAATTTCAAATTAGCTTAGTCTAGTATCATTGGAAGGATAATGAATCTGAAGATGTTGCGATGGTGTTCGATTTTAAATTTCGGTTCCATTTACTATAAGTTTTTGAATCTTTCATATTGCATAAAAATTTTAATTGTGTTTTCTATGTTTACGTCATTTGATAACAGATAATATTCCACTGATTTACAATGAAATTTCCCGAGGGAACAATAGATGTGACACATCATTGTATATGTTTTCTATACATATGACAATGGATGAACTGATTTAATTCGCTTATGATGTTAGTGAAGCAAGCACGGAACTGAAGAAGAGTATTTTCTATAGCTTATTTCACTTTTAACTTATTTAATTATAATAACTATATTGAGTTTAAATAATATTTATCAATACATTATAATTCACATTTCGAATGATGCTATAATCAAACCCTTGTTACCTTCGGGCCATATTGCCTCACCCTAACTTTCAACCAACACTTTCTGTAGTATTTAATAACTTTCCTTGTAAAAATTAGATTTTTCAATTTAAATACAATATAAATTGATATGTCTAACGCCAGCCCGGCATACCCGGTTGAGAATCAGATCAAATTCTATTTAGATTGGATATGTGTTAAGCTAAAAACCAATCGAAATAAATACATATTATATATGTAACGTTAGTTTATATATAGTTGCTGATATTCAAATGTTTGTGATATATTTTTAATAAACTTTAAAATCTACTACTTATTTTGGCAAGAATGCAACTGGACCGCCAGTATCAGGCCAAGTTAGACGAACTCAATTTGCGAAATGCCGAAAAAACACGACTCGCTAAAGATTTTGAAACCAAAATGCGCATGAAAGAGGTTGGTGTTTTCACCTTACATTTTTAATCGTAGATTTCTACTGCTACTTGAAAGTGTTATATGTGCATATTTTATATACCTGTAAACCATTTATGAAAGTATTTATACACAGACCATATTCTGTAAATACTGTTAATTATAACATTTAAATGAATAGATAAATGTTCATATGCACACATGAATGTTATAAAAATGTCATCTTACGAAGTATTTATTTATAAATATATGAATAATATTCAAATTATTTTCTCGTTAAATATATATAAATACAGGGTGAGGCTAAATTATGTATATTATCTGCGTATACCATATATATTTAGAATCAAATCTTTTATACATTTCCTAATATCAAATAATAGAGCAATTATAGCTATTATAACTATTATTAACACAGGCTAATGCCATATAGCTATGTATTTGTTTAGGACGAAGAGATAAAGATTAAGCGGGAACTTTCACAAATTGTATCGGAAATGAAAATGGAATCTATAAAGAAACAAGAAGAAACCGATTTTACTGAAAAGTAAGTCACTGAGGTTCTTTATTTCATTTTATTACGCACACAACTCTCAAAGATAATGCTACTATGTTTCTTAAATGTTATTCGCATCACAATTTAAAAAATACTTATTAGATGAATTCACTTTTGTGTATTATAAATTGTATTTTCCTGTGGTTTGAAATGGTCATTCAATATTAATTATTTGAATAATTTAAAGAATAATATATATGGAAGATTATTGATAGTTAAAGTATATATTTATTATTTATTCAAACACGTTTATTTGCCATGATTCTACTTCAGAAAAACCAAACGAAAAAACAAAGAAAAAATTGATCATGATATTGCTGCCGAAAAAGAATTAGAAACAAAGTTTGAGTAAGTCATTATTAGTTTTATTTTAAATTTAAACAGTATATGGTGCCACACTGATAAATCTTTAATATGTAATATTATGTAGTAATCATTATTATTCTTTAAAATTTTCGGAATTTATATTCCAGGAAATGCAGTATTCATGCCAAAGAAGCTGAGGCAAAGAAAAAGCGAATAGAAGCCGAAAGGGATTCAGAATTTCAAGCAAAAGCTCTTAAAACAAGAGAAGGTATAACAAACATTGGAAGCTTCTTTATTACATCTTGTATAAATATTTAAATATAATATTTCTCTTAAAAATCAAATAATAATTTGGAGCATACATACGTGTTTTTAAGAAGTAGCTTTCGAATTATTTTTTAGTAATTGTAATTATTCATTTAACTGACCTATGTTATAATTATTTCATTTCAATGCATGCATATATTATGTAATATTACAAACTGGAAATGTTTTCAAAATATTCGTCGTTTACTACAAATTTTTATATAAATAGTAATTATTAATTCAAGTTATATAACTTGTGTATCAATAGTTATAGTATATCATGACTAGAATTGTGGTGGTATGATAGATAATAATGCTATTATTGGTATGAAGTTAGATGATATTTCTTTTAAAGTTTTAGTTGCACGTTGTATAAAAGTATTTAATACGTTAATTAAGCAATCTACATTCCGCCACTTAATTTATTAATTTGAATTTGTATATTTTAAATGCGGAATATAACATATAATTTAAAACAAAAATACGTATTATAATATTAATTAAAAATAAATGTATATACATATATCTATATTATTTTAAAATGTTAGACTGTTTTTACTTTGAAAATACATATACAGGGAGTCCAAACTAATTCCGAATTCTCAAATATTATCCGTAGATGATCGTGCTTTGCAAACAACTCGAATGAAACTATCAGGAGTAGCCGAACGACAGCTGCTGCTGAACAGTATCGCTGAATCCACGGCGAGGGATGTCGAGAAGCGCAAAATTGATCAACGTATTGAGGTGGGATGGGTCACATATATGACAGATAAAGATTGCTATTCTAATTAAAATCAAAACAATGGTTTGTGTAATAAAAATAGTATTGCTATAATTAATTAATTATTCGGGATGATGGACAATTTATAAATGAAAAACCTATTTATTCAATGAAAACATTGTCGAGTATAAATCTTTTTACAGGAGTCATTTACAGCTTTATGGGGGATTATTTATTTGTTCTACTAATTAGTAGCATGTTTCGTGAAATAATACATAAACGATCGATGATTATATCTAAAATTATGTGTAACACCTTCAAAAACATTATAATATTGTCTTGAAAAATGAGTGAAGTTTGACTTATTTACGAAAAAAGTAGGAATAAATGCCTTTCCTGACTTTTAGCAGTTCACCTTATCGATATAAAAACATCAACAGTTTTATGTATACTCTAAATAATTCACGAATTCGTGAATTAATTATTTCTTTCCATATGTTTGATCTACAAAATTACAAAAATTGAATTTACGTAACACGATTTATTTTGCGATTGTCTACTAATCATATACATATGAGAGTAGCAGTTTCACGCATCCGGAATATAATTATATAAGTTTTAAAAGCTCACTCTTCGGATGCTATTGCTGTCACATATAGATCACTTTAACCCTCGACCGAAGTCTTCAGGTATACCAAGTTGCTTATGTACAATCAGTGAATTATATTGAATTTGGGAGCCACTGGACAGCTGTTTCGAACTTATTAGTTCTCGTCAGCCGGGCACACCCAAATAAAATACGATCCACCGACTGTACAAAATAGGTATAAGTTAAGGCGATTTTACGCCGGAGCCGCCAAAGTTACAGAAAACTACTGGACAGATTATACGCTCTAGAGAAATATACAATCTACATACCTTGCTCTACATTCATACCAATTTTCAACTTCATCGGTTAATAATGCCTTTTCTTCAATTTTAAAGCGTTTTTTTGATTATTTTTTGATTCTATGACCCCTATAGGCCAAAGTTATTAACCGATGAAGTTGAAAATTTGTATGAATGTAGAGCAAGGTATGTAAATTATATATTTCGCTAGGGCGTATAATCTGTCCGGTAGTTTTCTGCAACTTTGGCTCCGGCGTAAAATCGCCTTTACCTTAAATATATTAATAATTATTATTTTATTTAATTCTATTCTATTGAAGATATTAAACAATTTATAGTTGTTACGTTTATGTAAATTATATAAGCCTGGTTCAGAATATAGTCTCAATTGTAGCAGATTCGGAAACTTCAAATTATTACAATCCTATTTAAACACGAACTTATATCCACGTCTAAAATAACAAGTTGCCACGTAGTTTCGTCAACACATACTTAAAAGTTAAATATTCCATTGGTAATACAATTGTTTCCTTCACGTTTATAAACTTAGCATTTCATACTTGATGTTATGAATTGGACACACACGAGAAGAGCGATGTCAGTGTTTTGGTATATTGCGTCATCGTATAACACTTTCACCTAGTAACTGATGTGAAATACGCTAGCAATTGTTTTTTTATAACCACAAAAATTGATTAATAACTTTAGAAGGGATGTTCAAATGTCCACTAGAAGGAAATTAAAATCAAACAATTTAAATAATATAATAGGTTTTATGATGCACAGCGCCTCACATTACATTCTCATTTAAAAAAAACTCAATGCTATAAGATTATCGATTAATTTAAATCAAATATATTAGAAACAACAATAATTAATGTAGTTAAAGTCTATAGTTCGAATAAACATCTACTTAATAGAGCTACATAACTTGACATACATATACATATGTACATATGTGAGATACGAGAAATTTCAAATAAAAAATACTGCCTTATCCAAGCATATCCTATTGCGACTTAACCCTAACATTTTAACATTTTCTAGAGATTCTAGCGATGAAAGCCGTTTGCTGATAGATTCCCGCCAAGCAAGATACTATGAGTTTTAAAGACCTTTTGCTCCAAGTAAAATAATATCTGTATTTGTCACAGATTTAAATATATTTGCCTTCTAAAAGTTATTCGTTTTTATAGTGGGAATTTATTGTTGACTGTTGTTTTAAAAATGCATTGATACTTCTTAATTAAAACTGATGATGTTTACCTTTTTAAGTTATAAAGTACAATATCAATAGCATATCTAATCTTAAGTAATGTTTTACCGCTTTACTTTTCTATCACAGGCGGCCAATAAACGGAAGAGAGAACTAGCTTGCGCCAAAGAGCAAGAGCGGGAGGAGACAGCTGCCCAAACTCAGGAATTCTATATGGAGAGAGCGCAGAAAAAGATAATCGATGTAAAGCGAAGGGTGCACGAGGATAATCTCAAACACTTCCATGTGAGTGAAAAATGGAATATGAATACAATAATTTTCAGAACTATTTCTTTTACAGTATGGTCAATTATTGAACGCAAAAAAGTACAGTTTAGATGAACACATATTATACATATCGTATACTCTAGTTACCTAAGTATTAAAAAATAATGACACTAAGAAAACACTATAATATTTACGCTAACTAAGCAGTAGTGTCGGTCTTCTATGATTAATAAAGCAAATGCACACTTTGTTTAAATTAAAGGTTCAATACTCTGCATGTCACTGATGAGCTACATAAATAGCGAAATGTTTCTAGCATTTGAGTATGCGGCAATCGGGATAACATTCTTTAATTAGAAATATTTGTCAATTTTGAATGATATATAATCTACCCATTTATATACTTTTAGCGTTATATTTACACTCCAAGGTATTGAAAATGCTTTAGTGACCAGGAAGTGGTATTGTATTTTTAGGTAAAGTGAAATATTATCAGATAGATTTCCCTACTGAGTTAACATTGCCTTATTTCTTCTACAATTACTTATATTTCTATGCGATAAAGATATATATTGTTAACTATCATTCCTAAATGTACCTCTTTCTTCTAAAATTCTCACGTGCAGCGGTCCGTGGTCCACGGTGAAGACATGGAGCACAACCTTTACGCTCGGATGAAGTCGGCGGAGATCTCGCGCCAGCTTCAAGAGCAGCGTGTCCGGCATCTGGAGGAGGAGCTACTGGAGGTGCGGAGAGAAGACTCGGCCACGGTGAACCGGAGCATTCTCGACGCTGCGGCAAGAGAGAGGGAGCTCAGTCAGAGGCTGTCCAGAGCCAAGGCTGAACTGCTAAAGGTGAGAGTGTAATAGTGATTAACACTATTTATTATTACATTTGTCATATTTAACGATACAAATTTTATCAAAATATTGATTATGGTGATAATATAGTGAAAATATCCAGAAATAATCCTTTTGTACTAATTCCATCTGTTCCACTCCATTAGTTCCACTCGGTGCGTTTTGGCCAAACCAGGATGCCTTTATAGATGAGCAAACTTTTTTTGCGATAATTAGTGGCATGACTTTGGTATATTTGGTGATAATTAGTGGCATATGTTGTATTTTTTTATTTAAAGGTTATATAATAAAACGTTTTCAAAGAAAAGAGGAAGATCTCGCTAATATTATAGGGAATCTCTGAAAAGTTCTTTAAATGGAGAAGACAATCGTGGAGAAGTCACATATCAATAAGTTTAGACGCGAATCTACTATTGAAGTGTGCCATCAACTCAAAACTTAAATATTGTGAAAAATTAGAAGACAATGGCTGAATAATTAAAGTATAGTACCCCAATTATTAGGTATATATCATATAAAAAATTATATTAAATTTTAATTATTCAACTATTTCCTTCTAATTTTTCGAAGTCTTTTACTAGTATAGTATTAAGCAGTAAAAAGAACCCTGATATTTCATATTTTCGCAGACATTGATATTGACTATACCTGTAGACATATTTTTAGTGGTCTTTTGTTTGATAAGGCAAAAAAAAAAGAAGTCTATCCCGATCCTCATATTTTTGACAAACCTGGAGTATGCTTAATTTAATATTCTGCATGTTTAATTCTATAATATTGTACTTTAACTTAACTTTACTTCTGTCTACTTTAATATTCTATTTTAATTTTAAATATATTACATTCTTACTTCAAGAAATCTAATTAGAAAATAAGGCGGTGGTGCTATAAAAATTACATCTACATATATATTTTCAAGTAAGTAGATCAATGCGACCAATCAATTAAAATGTCATTTATTGAATGATGATAGAATAATCTTTCGATAATAATAATAATATTTTCAGTTAAATAATCTCACTTCTGTTAGTGAAATTAGATCTTCTAAAGTTTTGTTTCTCTTCTACTACCACTTATACAATGTAATTGCACATGCTTAAACCTCTAAGAAATCTTCTCCCCACCCTTCCCTACTCGCTCTTTCACAGTCACACACTCAGCGGGAAGCGAGCTACTCTCGTATCCTTGACTACCGGAACCGTATTGCCGATGACAAAATGCGCTATCAGGAATACTCCAAATTACACCAACGTCTTCTGCACATTGGTGCTAAGACTGACAGGGGAGACTCAGCAGCTGGGGGCTTGGGCTCCAACGATTGTCGACACTCGATTTCTGTCTAAGTATCTACTCTTCTGCTCCCGTCTATCTGTTTGCCACCGTTCTCTGCATATTTTCATAAACAATCAAGTATAGTGTAAAGTAAATATTTCAAACATTTTGTAATTTAAATATGCACTTTATTGGGAATTTTAAAATCTTCAGTAGAATTTGTCGGCGTACTTTAAAAAGATGCATACATTCTATATGAAAGTTTTACGTATTACAGCAATATATAAATATACTTATAATGTAGACTTCAAAGTATTTTTAAATGTCAACGTATACCTACTTGTTTTGTAGAAACGTATTACATATTTCATAATTAAAAAAAAATCTTCATTAATATAATAATTGTAATAATTAATATAATGATAGAGTTGATATTGGTGGCCTTTAGTTATATAAAAAATATAATGCACAAACATTTTGTTATACATATATATTATTATTCTCAATAATTCAAGCAAGTGTGGTTTCATTTATTGTGTCCATCAAGCTCAGTAAAAAATTTGTTCCATGAAATATTTTGCAATTTTAACTTTAAATTTGTATAACATTTTTTAAATATAAAATTCAAATAAATAAAATAATATTTTAGGATAGTAGAAAATTATGTCTCAATGTATTGATTATGCCGAAATATTATAAAGACACATTATGTCATTGTACACATAAGTTTGTATTTATTTGCTGTCTGTACTCCACATTACTAGTTGATTTTAGTTCAAAATATTCTCTCTACTCAACGTATAACGATCGAATTAACATTGTTTGTTACTTAGTTTACTTTTAATACAACTTTTATTTATATAGATTATTTGTTTTTTGTATTACTAATACATATATTTACTTATACACGATTAAACTTCCTTAAAAAAACACTATCTTGAAGTATATTATTATTTTTGTATCTTATTTTTTTTATACATCTTAATATATCATATAAATTAATTTATAGAAAGGCAAATGGAAAATCTGCATAAAAGTTATATTTTGTGTGAAACTGTACAAACAATCTATAATCCACTGTGCACCAAATGTCATTTGATTTTAGAGCACCATATCGCACAGAATTTATTTTTTAGTTATTGTTTTATGAATTATTTTAAACGACTTCATTGTGATAATAAATAATTACTAAAACTTTTTAATAAATATGTTTCTTCTTTCTTTTCTACGAGGTTCCTGTCTATGGAATTTCATAGAAATGTTTTCACATTAATATTTCATGTGACCTGAATAAAAATTCAAGTAGAGGTCAAATTTAAATCTATAAGTATTTTTAATTAAAATTTATTTTTCAAATCATTTAAAAGAAAAATAGTATTTTTGAACATCAAATAACGCTTGTAATTAATATCAAAATTACATGTTGGTTTAAATAGTAAAAACAAACAAATTACATTTAAATATATACATGCACAAAAACATGTTACGATTTATGAACCATGTCCACCATTATGAAATGTGTAGTGCAATTAAATATAAAAATAAATAAATACGTTTAGCCAATAATGAAACTCTATTAAGAAAAATTATAGTAATTTATTTATTAGTCTAATACAGATAATATAAAAATATTGATTTGGTCATATATATCAATTTAATTTAAGTATTAAGTCAATCGACTCAATGTTAAACGATAACATACTTTTGTAATCAGCGATATATATTTCTATGCAATTTATATTAGAAGTAAGTGCATATATGAATATTGTATTATTCAAAATTATTATGTATATGAAACATTAAATAACTTTGTACAATGCAAAATATCATTTATGATTTCTTTCTCATTCATACTATCCTCTTTAGTTCTGAAAAGTATTTTATCTGCCAGAGTAATTTTTGCTGCAGTTTTAATGATACTCTGGTTAGTAACACTTTTGCAAGACTTACAAGATCAATTATCTTACTATATGGCAGTTCTTTTACATTCGCTGTATTCCAGTTTCTTATGAGATTTGTTGCCACATCTGCCGGTATTTATATATGATCGATTGGTATATGTAGGTAAACAATATGTGTGTATATATAATATATACAATATATTACATATTAGTATCTATATAATATGTCTAAATATCAGAGACTACTAAAACAATTAAAATTAGTTCCAGTAGTCCCTGATAGATACAATCATAGATATAAATAGCCCTCTTTTTCTCTCTTTTCTTTTTGTAAAGATAAACAAAATATAATCCATATCTATGGATACAATTATGTATAATAAGTTTAAGTTGATTACTCTATAATACCAAATTGTAGGTAATTTTAAGAAAAAAATATTTTTTAATAAAACAGTTTTCTACATGTGATTTACACCCAATATCATATTCCAAAATGTCAATGTAAAACAAGTGGAAAACGCTACAAATGTTCAGTTTCTATCAGTTCCTTGTTCAATGACATTCGAAATTTTTCTACGCCATAAAAGCTGTGTGTTCAGTAAAGTTATACTGTGATTCTTCAGTTCCGAGTTGAAAATATAAAAAATCTACAATAAAAGATTAAACATAAATTAAAATTAAAATATATTTTTATTTAAAATATACATAATATATAAAACTATAATAAAATAGGCTACAACTTAAGTATTATATCGAAATAAATGTATACATATTCCAAATACCTATGTACATAGTTTAGATACTTAAATATATTTAGATATACCTACTTAGATATATTTATTTTTTTAATATATTGACCATTAAAAATATTCTAATTAACTTTTCATTACTGTAAATTATATTTTAAAATCTCTACATACATAAATTAGTGCTGTATGCAGTGTATATAATATACAGAGCTGTACATAAATTAATATTTTTTAACCTAGACAGGCCAATGAAACCAAATAAGTATTTTGAATTTTAAAGGCCACTATATAATGCAAGGCAACTGATCCGTTGATAAAATCTGTCAATTATTCATAAAAATACAGTTAACCCAACTTTAATTGCATCATCTTCGTATGTGTTATACCGGTTTTACTATGTATCCAAATTAGGTATATAGGATCAGGCGCGGATCCAGGATTTAGTTCTAGGGGGGGCTCAACCGGGGTCTGAGAAATTTTTTTGACCTTTATATGTCCTATATGTCCTGAGCCCCCCCCCCTAGATCCGCCCCTGCAATGTAAAGCTTAATATTTACGTTAAAAAGGATATAACATAGGATACATAGAGAGTA
>JAYRBW010114935.1:0-17665 GCA_036023295.1 Invenusta paracnida
GGGAACTCTTAGCATACATTAAGGGAATAATTTAGGAGTTTAGCGTATCTTTAGCATACCGGTAGGGAACTCTTAGCATATTTTAGAGAATCAATTTAGGAGTTTAGCGTATTTTTAGCATAGCGGTAGGGAACTCTTATCATACATTAAGGGAATAATTTAGGAGTTTAGGACATTTTTAGCATACCGTTAGGGAACTCTTAGCATACTTTTAGAGAATCATTTAGTAGTTTAGCGTATTTTAGCATACCGGTAGGATCTTTTAGCATACATTAAGGGAATCATTTAGGAGTTTAGCGTATTTTTAGCATACCAGTAGGGAACTCTTAGCATACACAAAAAAACGCGTACGACCGACTAGCAGCGTCAAGCAAGTTGAATGAATGAAAACGTATGCGCGTGTTTCTTATATACTGTTCCAGCCGTCTCATTGGCTGACGCTACTTGATCCTAATTGGTCGGAAGAGGGGAGGGGGTGAGCTAGTAGCGCTTCCTCCCTACTACTAGCATACATAGAATATTGAAAGCTTTGCAATTTTATTCGACTAAAATATAGAAATATGTCATCAGCATAATGTAGGTGTATAATATAAATCAACGTGCTCAATAGTATTAGAGAAAAATTAATTTGTAAAAAAAATGAGTAATGACATCACGAAAAGTATTAGCATTCTGAAGATTGGCATCGTACAGGGCTTCTATCGGCAACTCTTCTTCAATAACATTTGGAGTATCCAGTTCCCCTTGCCGTTTTGCAAAGTTATACAAAATTGCAGTTGCGATGATAACATTACAACACTGTCTAGCTCGAAATCGCAGTGTCGTGAAGACACTGAAATCGACTATTGCACATCAAACTATATCTGCAAACAACCTTTCTACGGCATTTCTCGTCCGAATGTGAGATATGTTCTATAGTCTCTTGGGCTGTGTAGTGGAGTTCTATAACAGAGTTAACAAATATGCAAAACATGTGTAATCTTCATCACCCAAGAGATATTTTGTATACTCTCTGTTCTCGAAACCAGCATATAGAGACGAATTCCTCCAAATTCCTGAGTCGTGTATTGCTCCTTTTGCATCTCGTCATATTCATGCACGTGTAAATGAATACTGTTAACCAAATTAAACATTTTTTTTACTCATGATAATAGAAATTTAGTCATTTTATTGCTCGATTTTCTGGTTTTATGACGTCTTTTGTAATATCTTTGTGATCTAAGGTTATATAAATAAAGTCATAGACGGTATTCGAATCATGATCCTTCCATTCTGTCAAGTTTTCATAGTTTAATAATAACAAATGTAGTCACAATTTAATTTTAAAAACACATGTAATTGGTAATACTCGCTAAACCTGCTATATATGTCTGTCAGGTTTAACACCCAGTGTAAATGTCCTACCTGAGTTATACCACAGCTCTGTAGTTTAGCTGTAGAATAGCTGTGGATTAACTAAACCTCAACTGTGAAACACTGAGTTATACTCACAGCTAACCTGCAAAATTACTTTATGCTATACAGCTTAACTAAGTCTCCTGTGAAACACTTAAACTGGAGCTCCGGTTTAGTTAACCTGCAGGTTAGTTATTCCTCAACTGTGAAACACCCCGTATATTCCTTTGTCAAATTAATTAATATAATGATCTGCTAATAAACAAAGTAAAAAAATACAATAACAATAAAAATACTAATCATTTTATTTGTAGTTTATAATTTAGTTTAAAAGAAAAGTCAGAAGGGCCGTGAAATTATTGAGCTAGCAAACAATTTTTTCAATGAGATATGTTTTTTATATTTTGTATTAAAAATAAAGAACACGTGGGAACCAAATTTCTTGAAATGTATGAACTTTTATGAATACATTTTTCTGATGTAAGGTTTAAATTTTGACAGAAAATTTATCTGCAAAAATTTGTCAAAAATAGAAGAAAAATCGTTTAATTTTAAAAATCATAATTTAACAAAAGCATAATATTCCACCTTTCTGTAAGATTAACATTATTTTAAGCATATATTTTGATGTAAGAAGTGCTATATTATATTATATTTTAAGCAACTCAAGTTTCACAAAAATATGTTCATAATGAATATGTCGGTTGAACACATGTCCACAATATAGGTTATCTTGTCTTGATAATAATATCCCATTGTCTTCAATAACTAAAGAGATATATTCTTTTGTGATTGTGAGTATCTGTCTCGTTAACATGAATCAAAATCTATTTGCTTTACATAGCATATATCTGAAAATCAATTCAATCTAAAACTCACTAAATATTGTTATGTATATGGTTATCTATAGGTTCAGCTATTAATCAATTATTAACATCTATTCATTAATCATTTTAGTGTTATAATAAATAGTTAAATATAGTTAAATATGTTAAACGGCTTTTAAAGTAGTCTTTAAAATTATTTTAAGAAAGTTTCAAAGGTTTTTGAAATTAATTTAAAAATACATTTTTGTGAATTGCTAAGAATTCTGAAGCATATAAATATATATGTAATTAAAAATGTAATCAAAGCAATATGTAAATAACAAAGACAAACAACAGCAATGCATAACAGTTTTATATATTTCATATATAAGTCGGTTGTATA
The DNA here is from genome assembly GCA_036023295.1 of Invenusta paracnida. Classification (NCBI taxonomy): domain Eukaryota; kingdom Metazoa; phylum Platyhelminthes; order Proseriata; family Coelogynoporidae; genus Invenusta; species Invenusta paracnida. Next base: position 2,605 of record JAYRBW010114935.1, read on the forward strand.
CTTCGATAATAATTATTTTATAGGGTAAATTGTAGTCTTTTAATTTTATTATAAATATAAATAAATCGTATAATTATTATAGACGTAAACAAATATAAGGCTTGCGCCTTTCTAGCGAAATGTTATTATACTTTATCCATTGCACTATTTTGTTCACTTTCAAATATATATCTAACTAAGTATAATTTAGTTAAAGAAGAATGAAAAAGCTCATCTTCAGATACCATATAATACTTTATTAGAGAAGTGCAGACGTTTCATCAACCGGCTTCTTCAGTTCACAATTAAAGTAAAACTATAATGTAACCAGATAATATTGCAGTAGAGCATTATAGAACATTGTTCAGTACACATAAATATAATTACTTCTTACATAATTTAATCAGATAATTAGAAAAATCAATGTAGAAATTCGAAGAGAGAATAAATGATTACACGATAATCTGATTAGACAAAATAAATATAATCATACATAAATTGTTACTCTCTTAATTTTACATTGATGTTTGTAATTATCTGGCTAACTTATATGTAAGTAATTATATTTTATGCATACTAAACCATGTTAATATAATGCTTTCTACATACTGTCTTATCTTTCTGAAAAATTGTTTTACTTTATTTGTTCACTGTTAAAAACATCTGACATTTTTATAATAAATTACTATAATATCTGAAAATCTACATTCTTATCTTTTTTTGCAATAAAATCTAGGAAAATGGAATACCTGCACTATTTAGTATAACTTTGCTTATAGTATTTCATCGTTGAATATACTTAAAACTCTACTTTTTAGTTTAAGAAAATATAGAGTAACGTTATTTGTGTATTTAGATTGTTTAAATTAAATAAATGAACGAATAAAACAAATAACATAAATGAAACATCATATTCGAGCATAATAATCTTCTTGAGCAAAATCTTAATGAAATTATGTTCTATAGTAATTATCAACAGTATGTAATACTAATTAATCTATTATTCAGTGAAAGGCATACCACAGGATGTCGTATCCATTCGCCAAGTTTCAAATCTCCTAACTCTCTAATGAATGACTAAGTTTTCTGTCAGATTCATTATGGCAGTTTTTGATATTTTTGTATATATTTTCGGTAAAAGTATGTGAAGAACTAGACATTATTTCCAGAATCCATTTCTGCGTAGTTTGTGCCATTGCTTACATTAAAAATGTTAGATCTATTTTTCCCCATACCATGCTAAATTAATTTGATACTTTATTGTACGCTATATTTATACTGAAGTCGTGTTGTACACATTGTATTATCTTATGTTTATAACACAACCTGATCATCAGTGGATATTAGTATGTCTAGAGAATGTATATGTATAACGAGAAAATCTAACATCTTACTTTTAACTATAATACACATATTCAATTTTATTAATTCGAATAATAAGAACATACATATTTCATATTCAAAGAATTGCTGCCTGTAATATTATGAATATATATATATTATATACATATGCTCCACTACCCTTTCATAAATGGATAAGAAATCATTTAGGACGCGATAATATACATTTATATGCATGTATATACAATGCAGTTTGATCATTTTCATAAATTGATTAAAAATACCATGCAATACATTTCTAACATGATGAAATATTTTTTATACAAAAAAGTAACAAAAGTTAAATTGTTTATTAGATATTTTCGTCAATTATAAACAATTATTAAAAATTAATTTATACATAGTAATATGTATAACATATAAACGACCTATTTGTCATAATATCTATATCTGTATATTTTAAACATCATTGTAGACGAGGGCTGGCTTTATATCTTTTTCGCAAATACTTTTGCCAATGACAACTTTTTTGCTTCAAATATATTTATTTGGTCGCCAATAATTTAAAATACTGAAAACAGTCAATATAGAGAATATGTCCATAGAAATGTATATTATTGTAAGTTTTATATTAAATATGAATATTAAAAAATATATATAATAACATGTTTTTGTGACATACATGTTGTAATTATAGATGGATGTAATAATAATGTTACAGTTATATAGATTGAAAACAACATATAGGAACATTGTGAATTTAAGTCCAACAAGTAAATCGTATAATATTTTCTAGATTTTAGTGTATATTTTGCAAAATATTCTAGAAAAATCTTGATGGATACTTTGAAGAAGAACCTTAATTTTACTTTTCTTTGACAAATTCACTGATATTTTGGGAATTTTTTTAAATGAGTGAATATTTCTTCTTACTTCGCTCGATGGCAAAAAGTGTGAAGAAATAGAATATTAAGTTAATTAATATTCTATTAATCAGAATAGATTTCGGAAAATTTGAAACATTGTCAATATTTGACAGTTTTTCTTTATTAACACAAAGCATTTGTGTACATATACTATAATACATTCTGATATTTAATTGGATTATAAGTACGTACATACATATTGGCAAAGTTAAAAATTCCTAGTAATTATCAATTTAATAAATTTATCGCAACTGTCCCAATTTGTGATCGACAGAGGGAACACTGTGCAGCATTTTATTATTATTATTATATATTTTACGAAGTCATATTAAAAAAAAATTATAGAGTACATACTATATCTATATTATCTATATATATCTACATATCTATATTTTATAAGCTAAAATAATTAAACTATCAATAACATTTAAAAAAAATCCGAATTATAATTTTTTTCACAAATTTTCACAAGTTTGTATACAAAACTATTGTAAAGATTTTTACAGTCATATTTGAAGTTTGTGCTAGCAAATTTGAAACAAGTGACTCAAACCTGAAACATTTAATGAGCATGTTTAAAGTTCAAATTTATGTACATCAATTTCGATATTAGAAATTCAAGTCCGTTAACATACCATTAGTATGATACAATATGGATTTAGATAATTCATATTCGCTTCATTTATATATTTTATTCAAATTGGAGACGCGGTCTGAAGCTACTGAGAAAGTTGGAGAATAGTCAGTTTGTAGCAGCATTTATCACAGACCACTAGTTTGGGTAAGTGTGGTATATATTTCAGCTAATATATTAATATGATCCATGTAGAAGATAAGATAATATAATTTTTAAAATGTCTCACTTTCACTTTTAGACAATGTTTGAGCAAGCTATTGCTGATCTAAAGTATGGATATGGTGACTGCTTATAAAGATATAGATAAGCTGCTGTGTACACTCCAAGGTGTCAGAGATGATTCGGATGACACTTTAGCAAAACTCTACCTACAGATGACAGATTTGCTTGGAGATGATTGGCAAATGCTGACGCAACAAAATGTTCCGAATCTTACTTTCGTCAGAGAGTGTTTCTTGAGGATGTTAGATTTCATGGTAGCAGAAATGCTAACACGGTTGGAACATTTATTTTTAGGAAAATTAGATTACCTATGTATAGTTTTACGTTGTTAGTAAATAAATAAATCTTATTTTCAGGTTTACCAATCTGAATAAGACTGCCTTGACTGGACTTTGCCTGCTTCCAGGACCCTTAAAGGAACTGACGTCAGATAGAGAGGAACAGCTTATTCCCCATAGTGAATCAGTGTTGCCTGATCCAACCACATTTTCGCAAAAATTCGCCGATGGAAACTTTTTTTAATACGGAACGGAAGCTTCAACTGACATTCATGAGACTGGTAAGTCAATCCACAAAGTGCTGTTCCCAAAAATATTCTTTATCTTCTGTTATTTATTGATTACAGGAGCCAAATCAGTTGACCGAGTGAACTCTGCATTTAAATTCATTAAAACCGATCGACACATTGAAATGTCTAATCAACGCACTCATCTTTCTTTCTTTGTACACAAAGACATTAAATTAAATTATAATGCAATTGTTAGCAAATACTCAAACAAATCTAATCGAAGAATGATGCTCAACTAATGCCTTTAATGGAAAATAACATTTTTGTACATGATCCTATGACTAGACTCGATTAGGTAACTGTTTTATAAGTGTGTGCCAAGGATTTTTAATAATATATTTATGTAGTTCATAAATAAAGCTTTTATTAAAAGTGTTTTTTGAAAATAATTTCACTATGCGTTATTCGAAAATTTTATTATCCCTTTTGAAAATTCTGTATCCGCCACTGTATAGAATTATTTTCTATTAGCACGGTTTTCAGTAAACAAATTTTCTTTGCAAATATAAATATAAGATTTTTATTAAGCGATAAATAAAAACTTCAATATACCTAACTTGTCATACTTTCTTTTATAACGCATGTTATTTTGAATTACTAATAAAAATATAAAGTTGTCTCTTGTAATACTGTTATTCTAGTTCGATAAACAAAATAATCTGAAAGTCTTGCAGTCATGTGATAATAGTAATTTAGAGTTACAAATAAAATCTAAAAGTTGTAAATAAATGATCGTTTCCAATTTTAGTTTCTTTATTAGATATAGAGGTACAGGTATAATATTATTTCCCAGCTTTACATATATCATTACCTATTCATTTTAAATATACAATAATTTGAATAACAATTTTTCCAAAATCATTTAAAGTCAGCAATTATTTCCCCCTCAAAGATCGTATTCATTGTATTCTAAATTGATAATATATAATTTTACTTGTTCTGTCAACAAGGCGTGTCGTTATATAGGTAAAACTAAACGGCACTAATTCATTTAGGATTTTTGAACATAACAAATATGACGGATTTTAGGTCAGCCATCTCATCTCCCAGATTAACATGTTCCTGCACTTATAGTCATTCTGATTTTAATATATATATATATATATATATTTATGACATTTTCCCTTTGCTTTTTATTAACTGTATTTTATAAATTAATTTGTGTTTAATTATCCTTTGTTTCAATCATAAACATCTTTATTTATCATTCTAGGATGATATTTCTGAAATAATTTTATAACATAAAAATGCATATAAATGTATATATTATATACATTATAACTTTACTTAGATTATAGTAGATAGTGACTTGCAGAAAATTAACGCCCCCCTGTCACCCCTTTGTTGAATAATGCGCCCAAGAAGACTTGAGCGCCCTCGTTGAGAAACACTTGTCTAAACAATTGAGATTTATTATATACAATTTTATATTTATCTATATACATACAAGGTAAAAATAGATATAAAATTCTTCAACAGTTTTATTAATATGTTAATTATTTGTTTAATATTATATATTTATATTTCCTTTAAAGAAAAAAGAAAAACAGTACAATAAAATTTTTATTTTCTTTGAAAAGGGCGCCGCTTTAAATTTTATAGGGGGGACTACTGCCACCCTTGCCCCAGCTGGTTCCCCCATAAAAACACTTAAATTTCGTTAAAAATTAGAAAAGAAATCCACTAATATAGGCGCTTAATTTTTCTTGCTTACTCTTTTTATTTTTTGCGTACAATTATTACAATTTCAAAAGGCGGTGTACACTTTGCAGTGTAATTTATTGTAAATTAATTAGAGCTTATATAAGTATATATTATTGTTATTATTTATTACTATTATTTGATTCAGAAAATATATTTTAATTTATTACTAAATAAATATAACAGTGAAGAAATATATTTTATTGAAATAGATAATTTTTTTCAATTATCGTTCGCAATAAAACTAAGCGCATTTTACATTTTGTAAAAATTTAAAGTACACATGGAAACAAAAGTGCTTGAAGTTTATGAACTTTTGTGAATAAATTTGTCTGTTGTAAGGCTTACATTTTCACAGAAAATTAATCTGCAAACATGTGATAAAAAAGAAGAAAAATCGGTAAATTTTTAAATTTTTAAAATCATTATTTAACAAAAGCAAAATGTTTCACCTTTCTGTAAGATTAACAATATGTTAAACAAATCTTTTGATGTAAGAACATTTAATAAGCTTTCAATATAACATATTGTGTGTATTATATTTTATGCAACTCACGTTTCACAAAAATATGTTCATAATGTATATGTCGGTTGAACACATGTCCACAATATAGGTTATCTTGTCTTGATAATAATATCCCATTGTCTTCAATATCTCGACAGGTATATTCTTTTGTGTATATGCAAAGTATATATGGCTGGTATGCATAAAAAGTAACTAAGAAGTAACTTCCAAGTAGACACTTGATAGTGAGCACTAGGAAATAAATCGGTATGTATAAAGAGTAACTAGCTATGTAGTAACTTTCGTTCACTACATGACACTCGAATGAATACTTCCAATTAGCAAGTAAGCTCTGAATGCTTGCTATATGATTATACAGTTGTCAGTAAGGTGTCTCTTGACTTTTTGTTGTGCATTAGTTAGGTTTTATTTATATGTAAGAGAACGTTTATTTTGAGATCGTCTGAATCCCCTCGAGTGTATTATGACAATTTGGAATTTAGACACTTGTTTAGATTTAGAAAAGTTCACGTTCGATTACTGACTCTTTTCCAATTTTAATTAATATTTTCCGAGTAACCTAGTCCCAAGCAGCTATCCTCTTTTTTTATTTTCAGTATAGGAGGCTTATGAAAAACTTGAAATTTAAGAGAAGAAATAATTTTTAAAATAACGATATTGCAATAATAGGAATTGAATTATTGGTGCCCCATTCATGGGTGAGTTTTTTGTAAGCCTACTCATTCAAATTCCTAACTAAATTTTTTTTCCTTTCATTCTAATAAAATCAAACCTTCGTTTGCTCAAATTTTATTCTTGCATGCCGCACCTGCAGTTCTGAATTTTTAGATGATGAAATAGCATTCATCAATAAATCTAGCTTGGCTTATCCCAAATTTATTCTTCAAAAAGCTCATTCTTTTGTAAAAGTTTCTTTCTATAATCCTAAAATCAAACTTTCTTTCTCTCTTAAGGATATTATTTTTGTTCCGTTTACTCTGTCTTTAAATTACAAAACTAAGAAATCTCTAGCTAATTCGTTCCAATCTAACATTATTTTTAATTATTGAAATAAACTAAAATATAATATTTTGCTCTAATCTCTCTTCCCTTCCAGCTTCTCTTAACTAACCGGGTGTGTACCATATTCCTTCTAAAAACTTAGTACAATTTACATAGGAGAAATGGGTATGGATTTTTCCACTCTTTTAAAAAACATAACACTGCTTTTAAAAATAATAATAACATTAATGCTCTTTTCAATCATTCAAGTTACACTGGCCAGATTATAAATTTCTCCTTTTAATCTTATTTATAATTGTAATAATTTTAAATTTCGGCACATCGTTGAAGAAGCTCTTATTAAATGTATCTATAATAATGCCCCTTATCTCAACGCCGGCTTTTTAATATTATTTTTGCGTCAGTCAGCTAAATTTGTAATTAATGACCTCAAGTTATCTTCGTTAGCTCCTACACAACACTAGATTCGTTTTGTTCGTATTTCATGGTATTGGTGTCTAGTAAATGGCTTTTGTCTTTATGTGATATTTCAATATTAATTGTATCTTCATGTATTGTAAGTAATCTTATCTTATGTAATACTATTTTTACTTTTGTCTTACATAATTCTTATTTAATTAACTGTCTGTCATCGCCCGTATTTAAGCCATGTACCATTTGCTTCCTTATTATTATTACTATTATTAGAATGATAACGGTTAGTAGGTACTAACCGAAATATATTTTATTTGTTTATAAATTATGGGTTTTTGACTGCTTTTACCTAATATGTATATACATATAAAAGCAAATTAACCTATATGATATATGTAATTAAAAATGTAATCAAAGCAATATGTAAACAATAAAGACAAACAACTGTTTTATATATTTCATATATAGGTCGGTAGCTTACCTTGATAATAATAATTATATAGGGTAAATTGTAGTATTTTTATTTGATTAAAAATATATATAAATTGTACAATTATTATAGACGTAAACAAATATAAGGCTTGCGCCTTTCTAGCGAAATGTTATTATACTTTATCCATTGCACTATTTTGTTCACTTTCAAATATATATCTAACTAAGTATAATTTAGTTAAAGAAGAATGAAAAAGCTCATCTTCAGATACCATATAATACTTTATTAGAGAAGTGCAGACGTTTCATCAACCGGCTTCTTCAGTTCACAATTAAAGTAAAACTATAATGTAACCAGATAATATTGCAGTAGAGCATTATAGAACATTGTTCAGTACACATAAATATAATTACTTCTTACATAATTTAATCAGATAATTAGAAAAATCAATGTAGAAATTCGAAGAGAGAATAAATGATTACACGATAATCTGATTAGACAAAATAAATATAATCATACATAAATTGTTACTCTCTTAATTTTACATTGATGTTTGTAATTATCTGGCTAACTTATATGTAAGTAATTATATTTTATGCATACTAAACCATGTTAATATAATGCTTTCTACATACTGTCTTATCTTTCTGAAAAATTGTTTTACTTTATTTGTTCACTGTTAAAAACATCTGACATTTTTATAATAAATTACTATAATATCTGAAAATCTACATTCTTATCTTTTTTTGCAATAAAATCTAGGAAAATGGAATACCTGCACTATTTAGTATAACTTTGCTTATAGTATTTCATCGTTGAATATACTTAAAACTCTACTTTTTAGTTTAAGAAAATATAGAGTAACGTTATTTGTGTATTTAGATTGTTTAAATTAAATAAATGAACGAATAAAACAAATAACATAAATGAAACATCATATTCGAGCATAATAATCTTCTTGAGCAAAATCTTAATGAAATTATGTTCTATAGTAATTATCAACAGTATGTAATACTAATTAATCTATTATTCAGTGAAAGGCATACCACAGGATGTCGTATCCATTCGCCAAGTTTCAAATCTCCTAACTCTCTAATGAATGACTAAGTTTTCTGTCAGATTCATTATGGCAGTTTTTGATATTTTTGTATATATTTTCGGTAAAAGTATGTGAAGAACTAGACATTATTTCCAGAATCCATTTCTGCGTAGTTTGTGCCATTGCTTACATTAAAAATGTTAGATCTATTTTTCCCCATACCATGCTAAATTAATTTGATACTTTATTGTACGCTATATTTATACTGAAGTCGTGTTGTACACATTGTATTATCTTATGTTTATAACACAACCTGATCATCAGTGGATATTAGTATGTCTAGAGAATGTATATGTATAACGAGAAAATCTAACATCTTACTTTTAACTATAATACACATATTCAATTTTATTAATTCGAATAATAAGAACATACATATTTCATATTCAAAAAATTGCTGCCTGTAATATTATGAATATATATATTATATACATATGCTCCACTACCTTTCATAAATGGATAAGAAATCATTTAGGACGCGTTAATATATATACGATGCAGTTTGATCATTCACATAAATGCAATACATTTCTAACATGATGAAATATTTATCATACAAAAAAGTAACATATTGTTAATTTGTTTAGAAGCAACAAATGGATTAGCAGGAGCACCCAGCGTCTTTGAATGGAATCTTCTGAATCGCTGGTCCCAATTACCGAGGCTCCTGAATCGCCAGTCCCAATACCCGAGGCTCCTACATCGCCGGTTCCAATACCCGAGGCTTCTACATCGCTGGCTCCAATACCCGAGACTCCTGAATCGCTGGTCTCAATACCAGAGGCTTTTGAATCGCTGGTCGCAATACCAGAGGCTTCTGAATCGCCGGTCCCAATACCCGAGTCTCCTGAATCGCCGATTCCAATATTTGAAGCTTCTGAATCGCCGGTGCCAATACCCGAGGCTCCGGAATCGCCGGTCCCAATACCTGAGACTCCTAAATCGCTGGTCCCAATACTCGAGGCTCCTACATCGCCGGTCCCAATACCCTAAGCTCCGGAATCGCTGGTCCCAATACCCGAGGCTCCTAAATCGCCGGTCCCAATACCCGAGGCTTCGGAATCGCTGGTCTCAATTCCCGAGACTCCTGAATCGCCGGTCCCAATACCCGAGGCTCCTAAATCGCCGGTCCCAATACCCGAGGCTCCTAAATCGCCGGTGCCAATACCCGAGGCTCCTGAATTCCCCGTGCCAAAACCCGAGGCTCCTGAAACGCCGGTGCCAATACCCGAGGCTCCTAAATCGCCAGTCCCAAATACCCAAGGCTCCTAAATCGCCGGTCCCAATACCCGAGGCTCCTAAATCGCCGGTCCCAATACCGGAGGCTCCTGAATCGCGTTTCCAATATCTGAGGCTTCTGAATCGTCGGTGCCAATACCCATTTATCCAGAGCTTTGCTGACGACTGAGGTGAAGCGTATGGGTCTGTTGGAGCCCACTTCTTGTGTGTCTTTGCCATTTTTTAGGATAGGGCGGATGTCTGCCGTACGCCACTCTAGGGGGTGGTACCAGAAGTTCAGGATTTGTAATAAATAAGCCTGAGAAGTTCAATCGCTTTCTGTCCTAAGTTTTTAATGAATTTAGGGTGGATCTTTAGGGTAGCGCAGCTTTGTTGCTATTCATCTGTTGGATGGCAGCTTGGACTTCGCTTTGTATATCCATAGCTTCTTCGGCGTTGGCTGTTGGTGACCTCAGCTTTTCATTGACTGATTTCCTCAAAATCCTGTCATCTTTTCGAACCGTTTGCAAATAAGAGCAAGTCTAGCTGATCCAGCAGACAAGTGCAGCCCTAAAGCAGCACGTTCGACGAGCAATATACCAGGGCGACATGTATGGGGTCAGGCCCTCGTTCCTGCCCCAATATTGTCATCACCAAACGTATAGGGTTGTATCAAAACCAGCGACATGTACGAACCTCTCTGGGCAACACTCCCAGTCAAAGATTTGTCGGGATTTTGTCTCCTGCAAATGCGAGATGGGCTGCATCAAGAAGTGCAAGTGCAAGAAGGCCAGTCTGGAATGCACATGACCACTGTGTACTTGCGACGGGAAGTGCACCCGCCAACTTAAAATGAAGATTCTGAACTAATGAAGCATGCCAATTCAATTATAATGTTATCTTTTAAAGAGGCTGTACATATTAATCAATGTAATCCATCTCTTAACCCCCTGCATACCGGGCTATTTTATGCATCCATATCGCGAGGAGGGGGGGGGGGTATATTTTCTAAATAATAATTTATTTTCAAATATAAAAAGTAAAAAAAAATTATTGATTTTGAAAATATGAAAATTTTTGATTTTTTTATCAAGGTCACATGACCATCTTTAGGGTGTAAAGTAGTGAATATACCGCTAAAAGTTATAAAACTGTATTTTAGGAAAAGTCACGAAAGCTACATATTGATCCATTTGTTCGTTGAAAATTCACAGCAAAAACGCTGGAGGAATCTCCCACCACTTCGGGTTAAAAGGGTTAACCAAACTTTAGTAAATTCTGGCAATTCATTTTTCTTATAAATGTTTTAATTGTATTCACATAATCACACACTACTTATTACCTCTCAATATGTATATAATAATGTCTGAACATGTATATTGCACTAGGTAAAAAATATGTCGCTATTATTTCTCATATTTTTTCACTATAATAAGTAAAATTAGTTGGAAAAACACAAAAGAAATGAACATATTGAAACTGTTGATTATGTATATTTAACATATTACGGATTTTAGAAACTTATTTCTTTCTATTGTGTTTTTAAAGATATTTTGTATTTTTATTTGTTGACTGATTTAACAAAAACTTGCTTCTTAATCTAGCTATTATCTACGTATTTACAATTGTCTTACGAATTATTTGTTTTACACTATTATTATACAGTTTCCATTTTTAGTTGAAAATCAAAAGAATTCCATTTTAAGTATATATTTTGTAACTTTATTTATACAGTATAGTATCACTCCTATATATAAATTGATATAATTAATAATACCTATATATGAAGTAATTGACAATTTTTGTATGAAAATAAATTGTCATAAATTTAACATAACGTATATTATTACAATGGACACTATTATAAACTGTGAAATATTACACAAAAAATCAAATTCTATAATTTTATGTTTATGTATGCTTTGGTTAAGGATTATTAAAGGTTATAACCATGAATAGTTGTCTTACTTTATATACATAGATTGGTTTTTGAAAAAAATGGTGAACTAATTTAAATAAGTAAGTGTGTTGCTAAATTTACATCCATTCCATATTGTTAGTAACACGATAAAAAAGACTAAATTGGTATATTTTTAATACATTTAAAAAAAATGTAAATAAGTTTAATATAAAGTTATTTATAAAATAAGTTAATATAAACTTAGATTGATTATCGGAAAAAATGGCGTAACAATACGAAGATGTAAAATTGGGCTAAAAAATATAGATCCTTTTTCGTTTTTTATGTATATTAACACAAAAAAAAAGATTAAAAAATTACAATATTTATACACTGATTAATTTCTATTGTTATATCTTCCAATAATACATAATTATATTATTGTCAAGGGTATAAAGAATGGATGTTTTAATGATTTATCTAACGATATAGCAATATTGATATATAATATTAATATGTACAAGTATTTATATTTCAATTATTTTATAACAAATAATTCATTTAAAAATAACGAGTCTATCTACAAACTACTTATTATACACTTACATAAATAATTTAGAAAAATCCACAGATACATCGTATAATTATTTAATAGATTAAATTAAAAGAATGAAAGCATTTTTTTAGAAGCATTTGTTTATATGTTTATATTAACATGCTCCTATATCAAGTCAAATACATTTACTTTGATCTCAAAGTTAGAAATCGTAGAAAAAACTCAAAAGAAACCTTGAAAGAGTTTTCCAACGCATAGTTATGTTTTGTGTAAACATTTCAGAACTAAAATATCACAACAAATGGAGACCAATTACTTCAGGGTATAATAAGAACAAACAAGATGTAAACAAATCTTTTAAACTCTTCCACATAAATAAAACATAGAATAGTGACATTGGCATTAAAGAGATAAGAGACATTTAAAGGTCATACATGAAAAGAATCATAGAATAGTTACTCAAAAAATTACTATTAAGAAGATATAAGTTAATAAGTTAAGTGCAGTGCCGTCAAAAGTTAAACATTATTAAGATTAGGGCTATCCACTTTTTGCAAAAATTTAAAAATTCTTAAAAAAAATGCAAAATACTATTTGTTTTCGATTTTTACAATTAACTCTTTTCAATTTTACTTTAAAATATATTAAAATTGAAAAAATATATTTTCAACAATTTTTATTATATTAATATATAATTAGGGAACATTTAAAAATAGAAATATGGTCAGAAAAAATACTAATAGGTATAAATTACTGGAATTACCCAAAAAGTATATTTGGATTTTTATCCAACTATTAATATTTTTATACTCGTATGCTTATAAATTCCTTGAGAATTTCGTGTTTTCTTAACATGCCTCCAAGCAAATTTATTCCGTCAGCTATCGACATACAATATAAATTCATTAGCGACATCCCACAGTCTCATTTCATCCACTTTTTATTTATGAATATGCAGCAGCATAATATGATTAAGTCTTTGCCCGTATACATAAAGTTCGCCGACATGTCGCCGACATAAAAGTTGGTTGTAAAATTCTGTGACTTTAGATTTTTTAATTCATAAAACAATTTTTAGGGAAAACTCGTGAATTTTCAACAGCTAACTTTCTCGCCGTATTTTCGGCTACGTTTCGATTGTATGCTTATAATTGGTTAATTTCACTAGTTTCTCATTGTAGACTAGTAGCCATTAAGGAGAATAGTATTATTACCCCATTAGTATATACAGTATATAGTATAATATATTATTCAAAAAAGTACTTAATAATATCTATATTGAAATTCATTTCATTTTTTAAATATAACTTTTGTTTACTGCTAATATGCCATGTTTATTGAGATCAAGGAAGATATGAATAAAAAAATATTTTTTGAAAGAAGAAATTTTACCGCCGATAACGACTTAGTGGAAACTGTGTTGAAGATAATGATGTTAAGGCACACATAATTACATTTTTCTTATTTGAATCGGCAAGCCTCGACAAACAGTTCAGTATTTTACTATTTTCAATATAAAATTAATTATTTTTTTCTGACATATATTATGAAAGGGAAAAAAATGTGAAAAAAGAGTGTTTCAAAAGGTTTTCAAGCACAAAAGGGTTTTCTAGAAAACCTTTTAAAGGGTGTTTTAAAAGGTTTTCCAACCCTAAAGGGTTTTCTAGAAAACCTTTGAAGGTTTTTTTCGGAAAAAAAATTTTCTAGAAAACCTTTACAATAGGTTATCAATCTTAAAGCCTCGTTCATAGACTAAAGTTTTGTAGTTGTCGTTGCCGCTACCGTTGTAGTTATTGTTGCCGCTGCCGCTGCTGCTGCTGATATTGATTTGATTTGATTAAGAGGCAGGCTGTTAATAATTCTAGTAACGATTACTGCTTCATCTAATGGTAAGTATTAGTTATGTCTAATTTTTAATTTAAAATTCATTGTTTTGTATTATATGTAGTATGACATATATGAAAAAAAATATATTTAAAGATGAAATACTTAATATATTTATTTTCAATATTCATATTTGATATATTTTAAAATAATATATATGTGTTATTATATTTTGTTACAATATTAATGGATATTAATATAATAATTAATAAAATAAATATAATATTTATTTATTTAGAGATAGATTTTAAAATATTTAATATATTTAAAGATTATATATATACATATATCACTCTGTTTGCGTTATCATTTGTTATACTATCTCAATAAATATTAGAATTTTTAATAAAGCTCATGGCGAGTTACAGCAGTAAACCAGAAATTCTACCATTGTGTTGTAACAGCTATCCAACTCACCTTCAGTATAAAACGGTTGATCTGTAGTTGGTTACGAAGTATAAATTCCTCAGGGACAACTGTGGTAGTGGTTATGTAAGTGTTATTTGAAAATAGTAATAACCTTATTTTCTATTGTGATCTATTTAGATATGTGTTAGTTCTTATTTTCTAACTCACTTTATAAGATTTTTATCGCCAAAAATGGCAAAAAGCTGGTTAGCTACAGACAATTTTAAAAGATATAAATTCATTCAAA
>JAYRBW010114946.1:0-17664 GCA_036023295.1 Invenusta paracnida
ATTCAATAAATTGGCTTGGGAATTTTGTTTCTTGGAGACGTTGTATAATAATATTATGCGATAACACGTCATAAGCTATAATTTGCACTCTTCCTATATGTGATTCTTCTAGGAGAGACAAAGCATAGTGTCGTAGTTTGATCACAGCGCATGTCGTAGAAGATTTTTGTCTTGTTCCAAATTGATATTTTCCAAAATTATCAACAAATATTTCAGAGTGAAGGTTACTCGTTAAAAAATCTTTGATGGAAGGGGAAGAAGAGATATTGGTCTGAGTTTATTAAGGTCTGGAGGTTGCGTTTTAGGTATTGGTATAACGTGTGAGAGTTTCACTTTGTCTGGTAAGATTCTTTCGATTATGGATTGGTTAAAACGGGGGGTTAATCAGATACAGTCATTGTCACTTTAGTAATAGAAATATAGGTATTTACGTAATCTGAAAGTAAATTGTGAAAATAATTGTATTTATTATTAACTTTCATATTTGATGTATAGAAAGAACGTGTCCAGTTTATTTTTTATAATGCTTCTAAAAATCTTGATATGTTAGAATGTCTTAGGTGGAAAAGGAGTTTGGTGATATTGTTTTTGGATTCGAAATTGTTTTTTGGTGATGCGTGGATACTGTTATGGTCTGAATTAGCCATTGGTACGTTCATGCAACGTCATAATCTGGAGTGTGGGAGGTGGAGAAGAATTTAGGAGAATGTTAAATGAAGAAGATTAACAAAAACAATAATGCCACAAAACTGAAAGTTACGATATAAATTCATTAAGACAAAGAAACAAAAATAATGTTGCAGAAAAATATTAATGGAAAGAGAACAAAAATTGTGATATAATATTAAATGCAATATAGTTTTTGCAATTTTATACTTGCAATAATAATAATTGCAATACTAATAATTTCTAATAAATGAGCAATACATGCTAATTATTTTAATTTTCTTCTCTTAATTTATTTTAACTTTCTTGGTAAATACATTATAATGACATACAAATATTAATGGCTCCTTTTATTTACTAAATTGTAGCATACATATTTGGTTGTCTATTTTGGTTTGACGCGTCTTCAAAAATATTTTAATGCACTGTCTTTTAGCTTGTTTTTACTTTCAATTTATTTTTATAACTTCTCAGCGATTTCATTTTGATTTCAACTACTTATTTATTTAGTAGAGATAAATAGTAGTAAAAAGGTGGAGCGCTAGAACAAAGACAACCCCTACCCCCTCTACCCACTCAATTGCGCAAAGTGTGGGGGCGTATAGGTGCATGTGTATGTATAGCGCCAAATTAAAATTTAAGAGTGCGCGGAAATAAAAAAAGAGTGTCGTTTTTAAATTTAAATACGCAGAAAATTGTTTAATTACTGGAAGATTTTATAATTATGCAATGACAAATTTACAAAAATAAAAATAATCGCGCGAAAATAAAATTTAAAAATGCGAGTGAATTTAAAAAATAATTTGTGTGGTTTAAAATAATTTAAATTTAAATATGGATAAAAAAGTTTAATTACAGCAAGATGTTATAATTATGCAGAATGACAATTTTACAAAATAAAAGGGTTCTCTCGAAAATTAAACTTAAAAACGCTTGGAAATTTTAAAGATTGGTTATTAAAACAAAACAAAACATTTTCACCCGTCATTCAAACCCGTTTAGGAAAATTATGTGGCTATTTAAAGATAGATATACGATTTAACTAGTAAGGTAGCAATTCCCATATAATTAATGATGTAGATTTCAATTATGGTATTTTCCATTCGATCGAGTATTCTTTATTAAACATGAGCATTTTAATTACACACTTTTAATTCACACTTCACATTACATTACATTTCATAACAAAATAAATATTGCACTGGGATTCTAACAGACTGCTACTAATTGCTTCCGATTGAGATGGAACCGTATTAATTTAAATTAGCAACAATTATTCATAAGTTACATATATACTACTTGTCTTAAATTTCAGTAGTATACCTAATATATAACCGTATTTTGTGAAAATTAATACATTTCTAAATAATATCACTAAACTCCTAAATGATTCCTTAAACGTATGGTAAGAGTTCCCTACCAGGTATACTCAAATTTCTTAAACTCCTAAATAATTCCCTAAAGGTATGCTAAACTTCTAAATGAATCTCTAAATGTATGCTAAAAGTTCCTTACAGGTAGGATAAAAATCCCCCAAACTTCTAAACATAAGAAACATAAGTAAAAAGTTTACAAGTTATCCATAGAAACATATATTCTGTTATAACAAGCAAGTTATCTCTCTACAATAATTAACGTTTACACGACAGCAGAAGCATTAGTAAATGTATCTTCAGATAACCGGGGCATCATAAAAGTTAAGACATAGCCATAATAGAGATAAGTGTTCCATTAATTCTCCTCGTCAGATGTATAGTTCTCCTCTTCCTCAGTATTCTCTTCATCAACGTTCACCTCCCTTCTAGTAATTTTGTTGACAGTTTCATGCACTTGGTTTTTCCAGATTCACCAAATTCCTGTGATTGCTTTATCCAAAGTAGAGTTCATAGTAGCATGGTTAGTGCTTATCTCTTCAATTCAATAAAGTGGGCATAAAGAAGCTACAAGGCATAGTCTCTGTTGCCTTTATCTATAACAATAAGAGTCTCCAACATCCTACGCTTGACATATTTTTCAATATCAGATAGGAAAGCATGGTTTATTTCGTCTTTTTTCCTATTCTGGAAACATATATTCTGTTATAACAAGTAGGATATCTCACTACAACAGTTAAAGTTTACATAACCGCAGAAGCATTAGTAAATGTATCTGTGGATAGCCGGGCATCATCAAAGTTAAAACAAACAGATATAAGGTAACTCGGTTAAATCAATGAGTCATCTCCCTCGTCTCCAAATAAACGTCTATTGAATGGCGTGGGTTGATGTACTATTGGTACTGCGGTGCTTGTGGTGTTGACACATATGCCAGCCCGGTAGCGATGGGTGCTGCTCTGATGATTCTGGTAGTGTTGGCTTACCTGCTTGTCGGCTCTCATAATATATTGTGGTACATTCATTATTCGTAGATCATTCTCAAATTGGTACCAGCTATTTGGTGGAGCTTTCTTTATAGTTATATGTACGTATGTGTGCACATATGTCAACACATGTCAACCTACGACACACATATGTCGCAAAAGGTACATTTATCTCATTATTTTGATACTTGTAACTAGTTATATTTTGGTATATGTGCACATATGTCAACATATGTCAATCTATGACACACATATGTTGACATAAGTCAGGAAAAGTACCTTATCTCATTGTATTTATACTAGTAGCTAGCTGTATGTAGATAAATGTGCACATATGTCGACATAAGTCACTATTTATACACTTATTCACTGTTTTACATATCTTACCCCTTTCGTCCGCCATATTATTCTGTTATCAATAGCATATTGCACTAAGTCCACTATATTAGATGTGTCGATTTAGTGACATTGAATTAATCGGAAACGACGCGATGTTAGTATCCATATAAGCGCCTAGGAATACGACCGTACACGGGCGAAAGCAGAAATAGAATGATTATAACAGACACGCGCGTTTAGTTTATGATTCTCCGTGCCCTATCATTGGTTGAAGTCATACTCAATTGTGATTGGTCGGGAGGTGTGGAGGGGCAGTGGGAGGGGGTGATCCTGAAGTCACCCATACTCTCAAATTGTGATAATTTTCAGAAGTAATCTTTTTGAAAAGAATTTGTTTAAACACCATTAATTGTTCTAGAAGTTATAATTAATTTATATATTATGATATTCATTATGATATACTTAATTGATACCCTTTGAGTTACAAAATGTTGGTCTAAACCAGTTGTTGGAGGCCGAAACTTAAAGACAATTTTATAATTAAAAAAGCTATTAATAAGTTATGTCTAAAACCGAAAATATGTTTTTTATATAGCTAATTGTACTTTTGACAATATGGTAAAAAAGTAAATATAAATGGAAACTTTATATGCACATTGTCTTTTAAGATTTTATTAACGGACATAATTAGAGAAAACAACACTGTTACATATGCTATTTATTAGCGCTAAGGGCAATATCTCTGCATAACAATCATCCAATCAGAATGTAGTAAACTTTCCAATGAGAAATTAAAAGAGAAATAATATTTTAAATCGAAAAAATTTACACTTAAAGCTATAATACATAGCTTAGAATTGTATACTACAATTATATAATTCCTGTTTAAAAAACTGTTGACGTTTGTATGTGTGTAGGTGTATATACTTTTAAAAGGGTTATGAAATCTTCTGTTTTATGCAATAAGGTGTTAAAATAATATATATTTTGTATTTAGAAAAAGTGTATATATATAATACTTCCCTTCTAGAACCTCTGTTTACCAAAACCAAAA
The DNA here is from genome assembly GCA_036023295.1 of Invenusta paracnida. NCBI lineage: Eukaryota > Metazoa > Platyhelminthes > Proseriata > Coelogynoporidae > Invenusta > Invenusta paracnida. The sequence goes on from JAYRBW010114946.1 coordinate 4,419, forward strand.
TCTCACTTAGAGTTGCGCCTTTTATGTTTAGTTATAGTACTTAAAGTCGATGTTATCAACGCACCGGACCAAATGGCAGTGGGATGCGCTTTCTCAGTTGCAATAGTCGCTTCTTCATTCGTTTTCGTTCCATTTTCTTCTTTAACTTCTTTCGCTTCTTGATCTCTTTTGGATCCTCCACTTCATCGGGAATATCGATGACATCGGCTGCTTCTTCCTCTGAATATATAATGTAGCATTTGGATTTTTTAATTCAAGTTTTCGCAAAATACTATTCTTATTGGAAATTACTTCAATAACTGAGTTAAAATCTTTTAGGAGTAACAGGCACTTAATAATCTTAAAGGATATTTTAAACTATTGTTTTGGAGAATGGACTGGTTCTAGTATTTTAATATTAAGAATTCTGATCAGAATATTGTAGAATTCTTTTCTATAGCATTGTTTTCTATTGGTACTTTAAATATAGTAATAGCAAGTTAAGAAATACTAAATATATCACATTGATGAGTTAAGAGAAGTATTAACGATTACATAAGCGTATTATTGAGATTAACGACTTTAATTATAATTTAATTACCCTTTTCCTTTTTTATATCAATATCAGCGAGTACATCAATTTCTTCAACCATTTCGTCAACACCAATCTGAAATTTAGTATTGAAGCAAAATTTAGCACAATTCACAGAATTATACATCTTAATTGATTCGCATATTATATTATTTAATGTATACATTTTTATGTAATATTTTTTAGTGAAAGCATTATACAATAAAGGAAAAAAGGAAAAAATTTATAAATTTTATATAATGAAAATTAAAAATTTTGTCTAAGAATCATTTTGAATACTCTGTCTATAAATAAATTACATATTGAGTCGCATTAGTACCTATTTAAATTTCCAAAAACTTATATTAAATAAAATTTAAATAAAATTTAAAATATATGTATGTGATATACTACAACAATATTATATAGTGAATATCAATACTAATATAAATATTATTACTGAGTAAAAATAAAAGGTTATTTAAAAAACATTGTTTCACTTTACATACATGCTTCTCATTGAATTAAATACAGTATATAAAATTAAATACGGATTAACAATAGAAAACTAACTTAACAAGAAAAAAGTAGAGTTTAGAGAAAAAATCAAATAGATCGTAAAGTTTGAGAGATAATGAAAATATATATAACGCAATATATAAAAATATTTAGACACAATTTCTTACTCAAATACACGTTATTAATAAATAATCTTACCATTAAATTGTCGGCATCCTGGAAAAATAGAATAAAAGCTCAGATTAACAAATATGGGGCAAAAATAAATATTATAACAGTAAACATGTAACATTAATAGTAAACTTATAATTCAATTAAATTAACACTTTTATAAAAATTTATTATGATAAACAAAGTATAAGATTTAGAATGATCAAAACATGCAGTAATTATAAATAGAGTTTTTACTCCATTTTTAATATGAATGTAATGAATTATATATTTTACACAACATAAGCGCTTTAAATTGGACATCGTAAATAAACCCTTAAAATGGTTTAATAATAATATTTATTATACTGTTTTATTCTTTCCGATAAACATTATATTTATTAATATATTATGATTTTCTATCGAAGAAAACTGACAACGCTTTGTATCATAAAGTGACCGGAGAATTCACTTGTAACACTTACTTACTCTATTGTCAATTACCTGTTAAAATGTAAATTTCATTACATACTTTCAATTGAACGCAAAATCTAATAATTTCTATAAACTATTATAATGACGAAAAGAATTTAAAAAAGTATACATATACGATATGAAACATACGTTGTTTTATATCATTTTCGTGTATAGAAAAATGCGTTTTTTTTCTTCATTTTTCTAAGCAGAACAATAAAAGCATTACACATAAACATAATGTATTACATTATTCAAAGAATACGTGTAAGACAAAAATTAATAAAATTACAGAGCTTTAGACATTATACATTCATACGTTTCATAACTTCGGTCTTTTTGTTATTTTTATTATTGGACAAAATTTAAAATTAAATAATCACTTATCCGAAAAAAACATTATTTCTAAGAGAAATTTAAACATATATTTCTTTAGTTTCTTCTTATATTATATATATAAAACCACTTCAGACATTACATTTGCTTTCAATGTCCATTTTAATTAGCACAAATAAGAGTATCTACATTCCATGTAACACGTAAAATCTCACCTGAGATTGAAGGTCCTCAATTGAAACATAGAACTTTGTCCACCAATCCACATCTTCCAGCTCCTTTCGAGGAACCTTTGGTCGCTTTTTGATTTCAATCGGCTATGAAAGTATTACACGAAAAAAGCATAAAGTATAAATATTACAGCAAAGAAATATTTTAAAATGAATTGAAAATATCTGTTCAATTGGCTTAGATTTATTGCAAACATTATATTTATTTATATTAAATTTGATATGTATGACAAAGAAATATTTATTAATTATTGATTTATGTATATTATTATTTTTTCATTTAGCAATAACTTAATATGCCCTTTGACATCAAAATAAAACGTTGTAGTTAATAAATAAATCCATACTCATCTACTAGAAACTTTTAAGTATTTTTATATAAATCTTCATTTTAAATTTGATTTCTAATAAATTAGTAGTATAAATGTTATATATACTTGCATATGTGTATGTGTATACATTACCTTAGTATTATTATATTAATTATTTAATTTTAAGTGGCATTTTGCTAACGTTTATTAGATAGAAAAGTATGACTCATAAAGGCGTAAAGCGAGTGTTATTATATTTGTAGACTATTTACCAGTTGGATATTGCTCTAAAAAAATGAAACACACAATTAAGACAAATCTAATAAAGTGGAATATGCAAAAAATCGTCAATTATCATTGCATTAATTCTATTTTAATTAATAAATAATTACTAAACCAATGATTCTTGAATTTTTTTGTTTTAACGTGTATTTGCGATCATAATGGATATATATGTCCTAATTGAGCTTCCAATTTTATGTCAGCAGTATTGTAAAGATACAATATCTGGTTATTTATAACATTATATTCTGCGCTCTTAATCATTTTGGCATTGAAATTTCCCTGCTTATGACAGAAAACTGCATGAACTATAATTTATGTAACTTACGAAACTGATCGACATTTTATATAAATAAAATCAATATTTTAAAGTAACTCACCGCTCCCGCCTTGGGAGCATTCTCACCACCCGGTCCGGGCAATGGAGTCCCCGCGCCTGTACCAGTACCCGCCACTGACTGAGCATCACTTGTCCCTGCCGCCGCTGCAACTGGTGGCCCAGCAACCACGGAAGCTGGTTTAGAGACTGTTGCGACAGGTTGAAAAGGGTCAAGCGGTTTCACGTCGTCAATAGCAATCAGGTCTGTGAGTTGTCCTTCTTCTCCTGGTGGAAGAGGTTTCATTTCAAGATCGTCACGGAAGCTCACAACGCGAGAGGCCTTTTCGCTGACGCTTTTCGTTGTTTTTATCGATTGAGCGTCTTTCTTGGATTCGGCAACGCTTAACTGAATATGATGGCGGGTTTGTAGAAAAAGCAAGAAAATTTTGGAACTGAGTGCGTGACTTCAATTTTAGAAAGTGAGTTGAAACAATAATATGTATAATAAAATGTGCTGGCTTTTAAATACGTGGTTGCTTATAAATAAAGGAATTATAAAATAGGGAACAATATAAAATAATGCTTTATTGAATATAATTCCATACAATAAAATTTTGTAATTTTGAATTGCGTCACAAAATCATGCTAAAAAAAGCTACCATGAGTGTAGAACCATGTGTGCAAATAATATTTATATAGACTTTCTCTATCAAATGTGGAGGAATATCAGACATAATTTGATATATTATGTATGTACGAGTATATATAAAATCAGTATAAAATCAAATATCTAATGGATAGTAAATTTAGAAATAATGACTCCAAATTTTACATGTTATTAAAATTTGACATAATGATTTCAAATACGACAATGAGTGTAGCATATAACTATGAATAAAAATACTTGAATATGCAAAACATTACCATAACAGCATTACAGTAATGTATGTACATAACTGTAAACACGTTTATGATAAATTTATGCTCATAATCAGTTCAAACATGTTAAAAATATATCAGAAGATAAAACTGAGAATAAAATTGGTTGAAGTTGCATTCGTCTTTAAATTTTTTAACGATGTTATAATTTTATAAATGCATGAAGAGAGTCTCAAATACATTGAATGCGACAATTGTTTCCACCCATATCAGTATATAAATAAGACATAGAAAAATAAACATTTATGTAGCCTATCTACAGTATTACAAATCATTGATTATATATATAATTTAAGATTAAATATCTCTCACAAATTACTCTGATCATTTCATTAAATCATATTTATAATGAAAATTATTGGAAACTCAGTTTCTTTTAGAAATGTTTTTTCTGTGTATATTCGCATATGTTGGAAATGTTTGTCCTAAATATAATTGCTTGAATAATTTAAACTTTTCTTTGTTTAATTACTTTTATTAAGTTGAAATTATTAAGTATTATTAAGTATTATTAAGTAATTAAGAAATTATTAAGTATTATTAAATATTATTAAGTATTATTACGTTTATTAAGTTGAAAAATTAGAATTTAAACTAATAGATTAATAACGTCTGGTACTTTAGCGTATAAAGGTCGAACAATTACCATTTACTATTTAAATCCTACTACTGGGCTTGCGTCATGTGCCTAATTGTAGTATATCTGTAGAGTTCAGTGACATTTATTGTGATTATTTTGAATAATTTTATAATAAATAAAAACATTTTATTATTGATAAATGTTGCGAAATGTTACGTCTGTTACATTAAATAGAGCCTATATATATATATATATAATTATAATATTATTCATATTTAAAATTAAATAGCACATTTAGTAAAATTACAATTATCCTTCTGTATGATTGATAGGCGATTTATATAGTATATATGTATAATTTTAATAATTTTATTTTATATTTATTTATTTTAGTCACATGCATATAAAGGAAATACTTAGAATCATGAATTAATCAATTCATAAAATATTATTTAGTAAACGTTTTAATTAAAAAACTCTTTCATTACATACCATTAACAACTAACAATAGTCGAACAATACACACTAGTAGATTTCTTGTAATAAGTAGGTTGTTGTTTCACATACAATTATTATTTTTATAAAGTTAAATAAATAAATATAGATCCATATAACTCTATAAAACTTGTTAATATAGATTTACATATATTTATTGTACATATATTCTGAGAATAAATAAATAAATGGGAATAATTATTTTGAATCAAAGTTAATTAAATGCAAAATTCAGCGAGTTCGCAAAAACCTATTCTGCATTATCCTTCAGATCAACGTTTTCCATATTTAAAACATTGATGCTTTACCTTTACTCCATAGAATCAGCCTTGATGCAATGACTATTCACATTAATTAGCATATTTTTCTGTAGATAAAAGTAACAGAAGTAAACAAATTCTCGCTTTTGGAAAAGTTCAAAAACTGTTTCACCATAAACTATAATATCGTGTTATTTATGTCGATGCACTTGTGTTCTAGTTAAATCTTTCATAAATGCTAAATTTTTCTTTTAAAAGAACCTTTTTAAATAAGTACTATGAATAACATTTTCATATCAGCTGATATAGATATCTGCTATACTATGAATAAAACGATCAGATCATTAATATACTTTTATGATTCGACCTTTAATTTTTTCTCTTATATAGAAGTGAATGTTTTTTACTGAAGAAATATTTGTACTTATTTGAGTAAAATCGACGTTTAAAATCGAGTAAACAATGATCGTATTTTATGGTTTATATATTTTCAAATATTAAATAGCGTGGAGTGGGGTCAAACAAGCGTACTCTTCGCTCTTACCTTTCCAGAAAGTTCTGAAGGACTTCGTTTTACCGACGGAGTTGAAAGATTAATGAGTTGAGTTGACTTCTTTCCATCGCCATCCAAGTTCTCCACTAAATCAATATACGTCAAAGGCATATACGTTAGCATGTAGATCTTTAAATTTAATGTTTCGGGAGGTAAATGTCTTACAGTATTATTTATTAGATACATATTTTACATTTAAGTATATTTAATAGATATATACAGCAATATTAGTTAGGGAATACTGAGTATATTTCGTCAAAAGTTGCAGACGGTGTAATAATTTGTGTTTAATTCAATTAAATATAAATACTTATTAAAACATCATTTTTAAAGATTAACATTTCTTTTATAAACATAAAAAATAAGATATTGAAAGTTGTCCAAGAAAAAATTGACTGAAAACATTAAATGTGGGTTATATATACACACATCCACATATATAAATATTTAATTAATTTTTGTAAGATTACATAAAATAAAGGACATAAAGATAAAGAACTGGTAAGAATATCACCTTTATATGTGAAAAATAGTATAATATATATTTCATCAGAGGGTATGAAGTCTAGCTATAATACAGAAACGAATGAGTGATAACGGAATCGCGCTTAAGTAATGAATTGTAAAATATTAAAGATATGCTAAACTAAAATTATATACCTAATTATTGTACCTTATTAGTTTTTGATTATTTATTTGAAATTTAAGGATTCATTTAAGGGTAATCATACATAGAGAAAAACTGATTTCTTCTAATTAAATTTTGCCAAGGGTCAACTAGCTTCTATTGCTTGCTACAGCTGAATACAAAGAACGTATTTTTGTTCTATCTTAGATCTAATTTGCTGATTACAATTGAAGGCGAGATTGTCTTGTCCACTTTGGATTTCCACATCGACTTTGACCTCAACTGGAGTCATGATGCTGGAATCAGAGGCTCCTTGTCCTCCTGGCGGGATATCGCCCTTCATTGCCTCTGGAACCAAATATAAATCATATCAAGTTTATTTTAATTTGGGAATAGAGAGTATTGACCATGTATCATATTACAGTAATCGTATGACATTCAATTATTCTAGAAGTACAAGAACTTTTCAGAGCTATACTTATACACATTTTTTACACAAATTGATTGTTATTTTACAATCATAAACTATTATAATAATATTTGTAACTAATAAATGCATTAGGTATGTAAGTAACATTTATTCATATTGAAATAATTTTTAATGCAGATAGCCATGTTAATTGTTAGCTGACAGCTTGATTTGACTGTATTAAGGGAAATGTCCATGACGGGTAAATTATGTGCTGCATATGGCTGTGTAGACAAACACAAAAAATTAAAATGTTATACTACTAATAATAAAGTGCCTTTCTAATGTTGTATGCAATATAATTTTTTAGAATATCAATTACACAAAAAAGAAAAATTAATTTTTAGAAAAATTAATAAAACATTACTTTTAGCAAAAATAACAGAGTGACATCTCTTGGCATTCTTACTCTATGTATATACAATAAATAACTTAATGCTTATTGTATCTAAAGGACTATTATTATATACAATTTTGATATGTAGCTGCATTTAATTTATTTCTTTAGTTGTATACTCGTGTGTTAAAACATCAATGTGATTTTCATTTTGATCATTCATTTATCGATCACTACAGCGGGATAATGCTGTCGGTTAAAGTTGTCTTGCAATCTGGAGGACGATTTCGGATGAATGGATGTATAACGAAAATAGAAATCAAATCGCCAATTAAAAAAAATATACTTATTACTTTCAATCATGAAACCATTCAATTCATAAGAATGGAACTATTTAAGTTTAATTTTTCTATAATAGGACATTTTCAATTGAAACTAAATTATTATAATGATTAAAATAACCGTTTATATTTACTGTAGTGCTTATCTGATCGTAAATATGGTAAAAGAGGCAATCCCACTATGTGCTAGTTCATTGTGAACTTACCTTCCTTCTTCTCCTTCTTATCCTTGCGCACGTATTTGGTAACCGAGGTGAGAACATGTGTTCCAACCAGAATGGTTCGTCCGAATTGGCGGAAGTCTTCACACTGAATCATCATTGGTGGCCAGTAGTGTTCATTCTCTGGCAGTTGCTATTGGTCAGAAGCGGTACGAGGGTGGAGGGGGGGGAGAGAGAAAAAGGGTACTGATAGGGTAAGATACTGTTAAAGTAATTAGACTGCATGTGGAAGGGACCTAGTAATTCTCTATTATAAGCTTAGGATTCGTATTTTTGAAATATAAATTTAATTATTAAATAAACGTTTTAGTAGAATATATTGTGGAATTATATAAATTAAATAGTTATTTTAAATATTTCTAAAATCTGCATTTTCATATTTTATTGGTAATAAAAGATTTTAGTACGTCAATAAACATTAGTAACTAAAATTATTTGATTTGATATAACAAATATTATGTTAAAATAGAAATATTAATTAATTTGTGTATTTATTCTTAATAGAATACTTTAACGTTGCAAGGAAGAAATATAAAGACATAAAGACATAAAGACAAGAATGCAAGCAAACAATAAAAAACGTTAACGCAGCAATCAGTCATGCTGCGCTGTTTGATAGATAAAAATCCGATAAACAGAGAAATATATGTACAACAGAAAGATGGACGGAACTGCAATAAGATAGAACGATAATTGAGAAATTAGACAGATCGATAGATACACTGTAAAAAATATTTAGATAAAATTCCGTAATTTTATTTATCATTGTACTTTTTCTTATATAAAATACGTCATTTGTAAAAATAAGCAGATTATTATAAGTAAAATTACGTAAGTTTAGTCAAATAACGTAACTTTAGTCAAAAATACAGAAGCTCATAATCAATAATTGTACTATAATACGTAAATACTTTACGTACGCTAAGTTTAATATGTTTTACATTTTTGTGAATTTTTGTGAATTTATGTGAATTTTGTTATATTACTATCGTATGTCTAAAATCTGATTGAGGACATTATTTTGTAAACAATAAAAAATATTTTATTTCAAATAATTTAAATTTTTTTTAATTCTTTCAAATTTTATGAAAACGTTAATTATTAACAATAAATTTAAAGAATATAAATTTATAATAATTTTCTAATATTGTATTATTTTAGAAGGTATACACAATTGATATTATTTTATTTTAAGTACCAATATAATTCCACATTAGTATTAATTTTGTTAATGTAAGTAATTTGAATTTGCGTAAATATTTAATACTCGTTTACATTTGAATGTTTGAATTATACGATTAAATATAGTGTTTAACTATGTACATTTAAGTGATTTTAGGTGATTTAAAAAAGTTATCCATAGTTTTTATAAAATCGTACATTATTCCGAACAGTAAAGACAATTTTTGCGTATAGGTACCATTGAATACTGTAATTACTACTATTAAACAACATGACTCACTACTAATTGAAAAATGAAGGATAGTGGGTCACCCGACGTGAGTTTGTTTTTGTTTATATTTTCTCCATGGTTCAATTGTCTCTTCCTAAGCACTTTCTTGCCTATACATAAGAGAGCTTGAGAATCAGTAGCTTAATCGATATTCGCACATTATGACATCACATTGGAGGCCTTCTTTGTTTTGTTTCGCAGATAGAATGTACCCTCAGTTGGTTCGCCAGTAAGGTAGATTCATATATACTGACTTATAAAGCTTTGTCAAGTATCACAAGCGACTTCTGCAGTTTTAAACGAGTTTGTCAAATTCTATTTTTTACTTTTGGATTTATTACTTCAGATGATATTCATGTAACTGTGACTTCAAATAAGTGTTTTTTAAACCTATAAGAATATATTATGATGTAAGTTGAAATTAAACAGAAAATATTTAAATATAATTATTTTAATGAGTAAATTTAGCAAAAATTTACGTACATCAGTTAAATTTTACAGATTTACGTAATTTATCATCATATATTATAATCAGCAAAAGTTTACGCCTTATAATCAGGCAAATTGTTTCATGTATTACACATAATACGTAATGCACGTAATGCACGTAATTTATTTTACAGTGTATAGAAAGATAGATATAGACAATGTGATATAACGATATTGTCCTAAAATGAATGATAACAGCTGATTGACCGACAGATCAATATGAAAACGATAGACAGACGAAAAACAGACCGAATCACAAAAAACGGACAGAAAATAATTTGAGAGAGAACTACAACGAATTTTATTGACAGATTAATTTTAGATAAATTGTAAAACAGCAATAAATCTACAATTGAAGAATCACGTAAATATACAAAGCCATTCCGACTATCAGTTATAAAAACTAACAGATACTTATAATGAGATGGCTAAGTATATAAATTTTAATGGTAAACGATGGACTTACCATGTCGATATACTTGACCGGAAAAGTGAAGTTGGGTCTGAGGCTCGCTTGAGTCATCCCCTCAGAATAGAGATGCTCTCCTCCAAACTCTATGGTGATCTTGGGTCGCTCGACCGTCTGCAGTTGGATTCGGCGCATTTCTCGCACCCCCCAGAAGAGCATCTCCACCCGATAGGAGGCCAGTCGAGGTCGAATCTCCTTTGGAACAGGCACTATGTGGATGTTCGCGGATTCAAGGCCATCTTCCGCGTCTTTCTCTTCTGCCAACAGGGGTGTGCGTATGCCTCCCGGTCCCTTCTTCTTCTTCTCGGCGGGCCTTATCACAGGAGGAGCGACTGTTGCCTCGGTCTCTGCCCAATCGGGGCCTCGCAAATCCTCAATGCTGGGCGCGCCGGTGGCAACACGATTCCCGCGGTCAGGGTAGATCTGAGGGGTTCATAGGTCTTAAAACATAAAATATCGTAACTATGGAAACGTGAGTAACCAGAAGCTACAAGCGTTTAAGCATGTTTAAAATACAAATATGGAAATAATTAGGCTGGAAGAATGGTATTGTTTCAAACAAAATGTTATTTTTTACAGCTCAAATCGGTTATATTTTCATGATTTTGTAATCCATAGACACTGATTTGACAATTAAATTATAAAGTGTTGAGTATTAATACTTGAGAGGGTATTTAAAATAAAATAAAATAGTAGACAAGCAACTTTCGACAAATAAACCTTGTCAAATGTGATTGTATGAAAATGATAAAAATGCTACATATGTATTATGTATGTGTATATAGGATAAAAATGTGTACTCTGACATTATAAATTCAAAAGTAATGGAGATACAATATAATAATATTATCCAATATAATAATAATGGGTGTATTAGTTTAAACAATTATATTACGAAATCAATTTCAATAATAATGATTAGTCATATAGAACAATAGTGTAGTACAACTAAAGAAAATATGTAAAAAATTATATAACTGACTGCAGTTAACTTGATTGATTTAAAAATTGTACAGTTAAAAAAAAACATATATTAGAGCTATCAACATATTTCATAATCAAATTGAAAACAACCCTATAAAATCGATCGTGTATTCGAGCGTGTATTCGAGCGTGTATTCATATTGTATGAACAAGAAGAAGATATTTCACAAATGAGATAAATTGATAGTAGAGTTGGGAAGTACTTAGACTTTACACCTTAACACTCTACAGTCTAACAAAATGGTAAAACTTGGTAGACGCTTAGTGAATGTTCCTTTAACCATTTCTTATTGTAAATAAGAATATCATTTAGCCGAACAAATCCTTCGTTCCAATATCAATATCCTCCTTCTTTTTTAACTGGCATCACAAAAGAATTCTACATTCACAGAACTACTTTAGAAGCGTGGATCAGTGAAACCGAAGAATCTACAAAATAATCTATCGTTTTGTGCATCCTCTCTCTTCCTTCTCTTTATAGTTTCTATTTTTATAACTTCTTTTATTTTTACCGCTTGCCATTCTTAGCCATTTTTATTGTTTATTCACATATTTATTTGGCTTTTGTATTTATAATCAATTTTTCATCTATTAATATTCGGTGCTTTATTTTTCATATTTATTTTAACATAACCACTCATTTTAGTGATGTCACAGGTATATATTTTTACTCACCACTTGTAATATATGGAATTCCCTGGACTTCGCTTTACATCAACGAAGTACCTATATCGGGTCGTTTTCAAGTCTTTTTAAAATATATATTTAATAGTGAATACTCAATACTCATTAACTTTTGATAGAGTAATTAAAAGCGTAGTTTCAATAGTTAAAACAAGTTGTAAGAGCTGTTTGAAATTTAGAATTCTTACCTTTAGTAGAAAACAGTAAGAATTAATTCGAGGTTTAGATAATATGATATAAAGGGACTCTTACAAATAAATCAGATTTACCTTTGCAGGTTACTAAAGTGTAAATTCACTACGCATGCAATTACAGTAACTTTAATTGTTATATACACAACTGTTACGTAAATGTACAGCTGATTGAGGAAGAGAATTATGTTCTGCATGAGATTATGTCAATAAACGCGAATATTCTTTCATCGTCGTGCATAATTTCTAAGAATATTTAATGATCTATAACTTATGAGTCTTGAATTGAAAGTTATGAATTGAATCAGTTATGATGCCTCGCGCAGCTGCTCCGCACCGGTCACTCCCCCCTCCTCGCTTTATACCATCACCGCTTTGGAAAGTCGAACTCCTCCTCCTGTCCTTTCTGCCTTCCTCCTTTAGAAGACCTAAACCATCTTCTCCTTCTTTGTCCAGTCCCTGCTGGTCCACATTCTCAATCAACATGTTATGGTTAAAACTATTTTAATTTACATTCTGCATCGTGTATAAAGTGAGGAGCATTACCTGAATCAGCTCAAATGTTGCGAGTAGATCGCCGGCATTCATCTGACCTCGGTAGATGTCCCACCATTCCAGTTTAGAGGGCCGGTATTCAATGCCATCCAGGACCACGTTGGGCTTGCAGAAGCAGCGTCCAATAAACTCAATACTGCCCTACAAGAACGCAAATTTGTGTGTCGTATAGGTAGTTAAATATGCGGCATATGGTTGTAAGTGAAATTAAATTAAAATGTTTACTTTAGTAATAAGAAGTACACTAATTATGTTAATTGTTTAGTTGTTGCCCTTGTTCTTTGATTATATGATTATTTAATAGATAACTCTAAAGTTTAGATGATTCTGTCATGTGCACAAACCAAAGACGTTTAAATATATTATCTAGACTAGACACGATAATAGAAAGAGAGACAAAATATATGTAATTCTTCGGTTGACATCT
>JAYRBW010114957.1:0-17664 GCA_036023295.1 Invenusta paracnida
TTTTATCAAAATTTCGAACTGTGATAAAAATTTATGTGGGGGTGGAGAAAAAATGAAAAAGCGCCCCCCCCCCCACGCCAATTTCTCTCCGCGGTCCCTGACATATATTAAGCTTTAGACTTTCTATTGAAAATCGCTTTGTATTTTTATATATTATTCTTAATATACTTCTTATTTGTAATTAAAATAAATATAAAATATATTGGGCTTCCATTCGATCAAAAAAATAAAATAAGAAAGTAGAAAGCGTTTTTATTTTATTTGATCCAATGCTGCCATCAATACGGGAAGCCCAATCTTTTATTAATTCCTTATTCTTGAGCCTTATATAAAAAAATCTGTTTCCTATAAGCAACATAGTTTGAAAATATGAGTGTAATCTTTTTACTATCACAGAAATTAAATTTCGGAAGTATATCTTAACTAACACAAAATAAAAATAGCTCAGTGGAGAACTTTTATTGACGGAATTCGAAATATTTCGTAAATTTTCGGTCGTTGTAAAAAAAAGAACCAATTGAATTGGAAAGTATATTATAAACAGAAAAATAGAATAATTATATGTTTCCATAGTCCGATTGACTTCAAATTTGAAACTTACACTGAAAATAACGGATTGTTTAATTATTCATTGATATTTTCGACGGCGATATAACAAGTGGTTTTATCATTATTACAATTATTTCATATTTATAAAATTATAATATTATTATAATAGACTACAAGATGATGACTTCATACTTTATGGTTCTAAAGTAACAAAATAACTCATAATTATACTCGTAGAAATATTCGAGTAAAATATAAGTACATTGACATTAGCAATTCCATTAAGAAAAATAAAGATGAGTTGATATTTTCGGAATTACAAATTCAACTCATTGAATACAAAAGAAATACTATAATATTATGAATAACTGTAGCATAGACTTCCTCAACTTGTTGATTTTCTTACTTAGCTCATGACTTTTTCCGCAGGAAAAGCGCTATAGCATTATTATTTATGAGATGTTGAGCTGTGAGTGTGAGCAGGAGGAACAAAGATAACATAACAATATTAATTTAATGAGGTAAATATTTTTGTTATAATAATAAGTTTAATTGATTATACATAAACAAAATCTACTAGTATTATATATATACATTGAAGTTCACACATTATTCACACAATTAATAATAACGATAGTAGATATCACCTATTAGCACAATCAAGTTAAAACATGAGTAATCCTGATTGAAACAAAGGTTAAAATAAATGTTAAAACTTTTCCATAATACAATTTTGACCATTGTAAATTTGTTTTGACCAACAATTTTGACCAAATGCCTCCCATCCAAAACTTATAAAAGAATGCCAAGATGCGTAACTTACGAAAACATTTGCTTATCGGAGGAAAATAAAATGACGGAATTTTCACATTTTTAATGCGTTTTAACATAGCAGTCTCGCATCTTGACATTCTTCTATAATCTTTGCTCCAATCTATCACAAGTCATTATTCTACATATATATAGAGATTAATGACCATATTTGAAAGAAAATAAATTCCAACTTTTTCTAACAGATAATATATAATTATTATTTTTTAATTACTCATATTAGGAAATATATGATACAATATTTTTGTACTGATTTGTTGACAGGTTTGTTTTCTGATTTGTTCAGTTTCATGTCGCGAATATATACATGTGTAACAATAAAAAATCTGTAAAATTGTTTATGTAACTTATCGAAAAAATCATAAAGCAGTCTCTTCAATATAGATATTTGAATTTATTGAATAAAATGATATATTTTAAGCTAATAAATATAGCATTAACAATATACCTACATAGTATGAATTTATTGAATAAAATGATATGTTTAAGCCTAATAAATATTGCATTAACAATATATAATATATGAACGTTATTTAATAGACATTTTTATTTTAAATCCTTATTTGAACAATGATAAATTCAATCGTGTATTGATTTTATTTGAATGTTAGCTGATCCGCCAAAAGTTACTCAGGTTACAAGCATCCATTTACAAAGTCTTGTAAAAAATCTAGTTAGTTTATTTCAAGTAAAATAATACTAATCCATTATAATTATGATATAATCATTGGTCATTTCCAACAGATATTACTCTAAATTATAAAATTTGTAAAATTAAATTAATACGTATTTTTCTATTTCTAGTCTATATCTGATATATGTCAAGATGAATATGTTCATCATAAAATATAGGTACATATATATGAGACTAATGTCCGTTCTATGACTATATGGATATCATCAGGAATGACAAAATTTATTACATTAATACCAAAATAAAGCTAAAGTAGGTTACAAGCACTGAGTACTAATTACATACAAAATTTAATACATGTGAAAATACAGATCAAGCTTAATACAATTAAGCTGAGAGCACGAAGATAGAGAGAGAGAGATAAGATATTTTAGAAATTTGTATATTAAATAAAGAAAACCTATTCATATTAACTCTCTTACGCAATAATGTCAATTTCATTTTCTCAAGCTTTTCTAATCTCTCTCTCCCTCGTGCTTTTAGCTAAATTTTGTTATAGTTGATCTGTATTTTCGTTTATTATGTAATATTGTATTAGATTTTGTATGTAATTAATCTCAGTATTTGTAACCTACTTAAGCTTTATTTGGATATTAATGTATTAAATATTATCATTTCTGATGCTGTCAGCATTTAAGACAAAACTAGTCGAATATATTTTATTATCAACATATTTATCTTGACTTTTACTGGTATTACAAAAAAATATTTTACTTTACAAAAGATTCTAAATATGTTTCTAAATTAATTAATTGATTATTACACTGCTAAAAACGGCATGCAATATTTCTATTTCTCACACTTGATCATTAGAAAACGGTATTGCAGGCATGGCATAATCCTATCGGGACTGGTGACTGGCCTATTCTTTTCATAGAAACTCCCATGCCATTTTTAACCGTGTATAGGTTTATTAAAATTCCGCCATATATACTAAAATTTATATCATTACAAAAGTTTCAATTATATTTCCGATTAATCTAAGTTTACCTCATACATTTTTTATTGCAAAACGAGATTGTTTTTTTTATATATAAAATGTCAGTTATAAATCTGTTTGAAAAGTACCTATCACTATTTTTGTTATATATTACATGGAAAAATACTTTCACAGTAAAAAATATAATGGTTAAACCCCCTATTTATGTCATAAATAATTTACTTTCCTTCATTTAATCTGAATTCTTAAGTCTTTGTATGTATCAATGAACGACGGATTTTTATAAAAATGTATGTGTCACTATTGTGAAAAGAAAATGTTTGGTTCAGTAAATCTACTTTCCAATTTACTGAATCTCAGAAAATATCAACACATCCTTCTGTTAAAATGCAATCAAGCAGAAAATAGAATAATTTAATACGAAAATGTCGATGAAGATTTGTAAGTTGCAGTTTAGGTACTATTATACTATACAACACTATGTTTATTGTTTTGCGATAAATGTGCTTATTGCAAACTGATATAAACTGATGAAACATAAAATATCGATAAAGTAATGTCATGCTCGTTTCCATTCTTCATCATTATGTATGCAAATCTATTCAATATTAAAAGTGTTTAATTTTAATAAAATTTGCATATTTAAACGTTAATATACCAGTGTTAAGTAACTGAAACAAAAACATTTGAAAACTATATAATGTATCACAACCTTTTCTATAATATGCGTATTGTCTTATCTTAACTTATCCAAAAATATACAAATCTCACAATCAGATATTTTATAAAATGTATTATTTTCATAAAATTATATATTATTTCTTCACAAATTCATTAAATACATAAAACTATTTTTTAGATATATTTCTTTGACATTTTGTATATTAATTATATGAACCCATGTATTATACTATACATTCCCTTAAAAACATTTTCATTGATAATTGTTTAATTAATAAGCATAACTTGTTCAACTGAATTAATTCTATATATCTTGTATCATGATTATTTGTAAAAAATATATAAAACTAATATCTAAATCTTCTAAATTATTTTTAGACATTTATATATATTTGGGCAACACTAATATTAACACAATAATAATTAATAATAACACATTTACATAATATTATATAATGTATATTATATTATTTCTTTTTGAACACGGCATATACCTACAGGATTTAACTTGTAAAACTAATTTTGAATATGACTTTTGTATTATTTATATACACTTTATTAAATCAGTTTTGTTAGTAAACCACAAATAAGGTATAAAAATAATTAAAAAATTTTTTTTTTTAAATTCTCGAAATATATTAAAGCTACAATAAAGATGCGTTTCCTTAATTCATATTTTAATAATCAAGTTAATTCATTATCATAATAGTCACTCAAAATGTTTTAATAAAAATTACAAAAATGATTATAACAAATTCTAAATTTTAATTAATTGAAAAGAAATTAGAAACAGAAATGACATTCAAAGATATTACATATAAAAATAAAAAGAAGAGGTTTCGTTGGGTATAAGGTTTATAGAGACAGGACGTTTCGTGTAACTTTATCAACTGCAACTAAAGATAACTACAACTATAAAGATAAATATATACGAAACGTCCTGCCTCAATAAACTTTATATGTACCCAACAAAAGATCTTATTTTTATTTTTTATTTCAATCTGGGTATGGCCAAATCTCCGCACAATGTATTACATATATATACATTAGAGCTAGCCAACAAATAGATTAAGAAATCTTTATCACTATGATTTCAATTATAATATTTTAAAAATCATAAAGAAGTCGATGATTTCGGCGTATTAACTTGTTCATCATTTGAATGTAAAATTGATGTCGAATGTAAAATTACAATATTTCTCTGAAATAATAGTCTTCTGTCTATTGGGAATTCTGCTTGAAAAAACAAATAAGTTCAAATTATGCCGCAGCCCCCCTGGAATCGGCTACAAAAGCAACGTCTAAATTAATAATCTAGGTACAATATTTAAGACGCTTTGATGGGTGTTTTACCTATTTTGCCTATAATTAATTGTTTTTATCGGTATTTTTCATTCTAGATGAATAGGTACGTATTTCATTTTAGACTTCGAGATTTTTTTGCACGTTTTAATCTCACAGATAATGAAGTATCGTCCCGTAGGCGTTATTCATTAAAATTGGAGATGATGTTTCCTTTATGCTTTTTTACTTTAATATATGTTATTATGATTTTGTGGTATTTAATATTAAATAGATGTATTCTAACTGTGCACTAAATAATAATTAACATTATTTTAATAGGTTTAATGTAATGAACTGAAATATCGCTTATAATTTTTTGATTTATAAAAAAAGCAATTTTAGTAGTTTTTTTTAAGAATTATACATTTATCAATTAAAAATACCATTTTATGAAAACATTTTATTATTAAAAGCATAAATCTGTCAATAAAATACATGTACAAAATAAACAAATACAAATATTACTTCTGATGAATAATTGTATTTCTATATACTGTAAATTTTATCATATCGAAGAAAATTTTTATTTTATTTTATTATATTTCAATAGACAATAACTACCTAGAAGTAGTTTACCTATCTTGGGTATTGCTATGGGTAATTATTGTCAATATTTAAATGTAAAAACACTCCATTGCGCATAGTCATGGAAAATGTAAATCCATAATTCTACTCTGTATCGTAATAGGGTCTATTTCATTTTGAGGCTATTTTATTCTCATCGCCCTGCCTAGTGCGTGAATATAGTGCGAGCCGGAAATTAACAATGGAAACAAAGACTGGGATAAGTATTACAATATAAGGTCAATGGGGTCTTGAGTGTATTCAATTGTCATGGTATATCAATCCATCCATTGTGTCGTCTTCATGTCTAAAGTTCATGATCTCCATAGAATAATACGTATAAAAGACTATAAAAGGTTTGTCCACAAATTCGGAGAAATGAGAATTTTTACAAAAACGTTATTTGTTCGGCGACATGAGATTCGGAGAAGTGCTATAACCCCAATATACCTATAAATGTACTAATAATTAGTTAGGTTTTAGTCTCTTATTACGATAGTTTTCGTTTTTTAGTTTTATCAAGTAGAAATATAAAAACAAAAATTTGATAACATAGTATCAATTTTTTATTACAAAGAAATGTTTTTCTACATTTTATAAATATAATTATTTCTTCTTTCAAATTCGCATTTCGTGATTTTTTAATTTTTAATTTTTTCCACAGAATATTGTTATATGCATCTCTGAAGTTGTACAAATATATAATAGATATACTTATATGCAATAATCTTTCATTGTGCAATTTTTGGTAATAATTACTCGTAAAATGTTCTTAGACATTTGTATTACTTTATAGACTATAGGTATATAGACTTGTATTAACTTGTATACTCGTACTGATTAATTTCTATAGTTCTTACTTAGTCAGATAAATATTTTCATAGCTAAATATTTGTCCATTACTCATTTACCTGCTAGTACATGGATTATTTGAAATATATCTAAGCCATAGTAACTTTTCATTAAATAACATATCTCTAATTTTTTATTTATTTATCACTTAACTGAATTCTTCTCAATAACGTTATCAAAAATATTTTCAACTAGTATTAATATGTATTCAATTAATAGTACATAATAAGTTTCTAGTAGATTTCCAAGTGTAGCCGATCCTGGTAGCCGAAAGTCGCAAAGCGATGGTTTAAAATAAATTATTGTTTATTACGAATTAAATTTGTACTATCATTTTATTTATTCTACTAGTTTAGCAGCAGAATACTTTTTTGACTCGTTTAGTTTAAATTGGAGTTATTCTATTCCCGGTCATTTATAGTATTTCAATATGTTAACTATTTTAACTATATATATGTTAATTGTACTCTCATAAATCCAGTAAGGATTCCTTTTGATAAAATTTAATGAAATAAAATTAATTAAAGTTTACTGACATTATAGAGTAATGAATACATTCACAGAACGTTGACCCAAGGGTTGTTGCTATGCAAAAGCGAAAATAAGTTAATTATTTATGTAAAGTCCATTTTAACTAAACGTTATAATAAATTAAATTAAAATGAATATTAATTTTTATGAATATATTTGTAATACATAATTTTACGTAATGGAAGTTACAATATCAATAGTGATGTCATTTACTCATTAAAACATAGTTATAATTTTGCTTAAATTTACATCGTTTATTTTTATTTTTATTTCCTTTATTTTATTTTATTACTTAGTTTTCTTCAGAATATAAAAAAAGGTAAATAATAAGATGATAGAGGCTATATTAGCTTTATTTAAAAAATAACAACTATTTATTAGCAATAAAAGTTGCATATTATTGCAGAATAAGACTATTTGATAATTTATTGAAGACAATCTCGCTTATTCACTAGAACTTCTCAAGACCGGATTCCCAAATGCAACAAACATTAAATAATCAAAAAATTACTATCCGCATTGGTATTACTATTTTAATTTGTGAAACTAAAATGACCGAAATCTTGCCACATCTAAATGTTAATAGAAAACTTTTTTTAATTTGACCACTGTTAAATCTTGTATTTTGTATTCATCGTTTTGTATTCCTTCAAATCATGATTTTATTAAAATTTTAAATACATATTATTATTATATTAAAACTCAAGACAATATATAAGCATAGTTGCTAAATCTTCAAATTTTTATGCTCTGCTTCGGAAAAATTTCTTTTGATGATTTAATCCTGTTGTTTTATTCTTGGATGTTAATGTGTATAGATCAGTGTTATAGTACTATTGGTAGTTCATTATGTCATCTGGAACTTATTGAAGGCATTGCCGATATTAATTTCATATTGTTTTGACAAGTAGGCACCTACTCATATGTACCTTACTGACAATCAAGGATATATCTTTGCTGCATGATTTAATAATAGACCTAGTGTTAATGTATACACATTCAAAATTGATGCAAAAAAATCATAGAGTGTACATACAAAAATACAAATTTGTATATAACATAAATTTGAAAAATCAAACTTCCCGCAATGTATGTAGTACTTTCAAATACAACCGATGTGACAGCTTTATCAATGGGCATAGCAAAACTAAAAAAAGTGTTTGAATGAATGCATATAATTAATAATAAAAATGATGGTATTTTGTGACCGCAGTCTCTTGAATGAAACAATATAGGTACTAACTATATTGACACCCATGCGCATCGTTGTATTTTATTAAAAACTATAACAAATTCTTATGAAATAATGACCTACCTTTATCAAGTTTATTTATAGAAAGTATTTTAACATATAAAAAAAATTTCTAAATAATAAAATTTTGATTTTAATGTGTATTTCATATTTTATTTTATTGTACTACTTATAAAGTTAGAAAATTAAAAGTATTACAAAACATGATTTTTAGAACTATTTCATATATGTTTAAAAATAATAATAATGAATTAATTCTACATATTAAATTGACCCTACCAGTAACATTTTATAAAATTGTTTAGATATTAATATCAATATTATTAATATAATAATATTAATTATTATTATTATAATATTAATATATCAATTGACGCACCAATATGTTGGAATCAACCCTCTATTTATTCCTTATTCTGTGTTAACTGATATTTGTTTGGCTTTTTTATGGAGTGACTTTATTGCTTATTTAATTTTATACTATTAATACATCGATACTTATGAACTACACAAAACATGCCACAATTGTTCAAATTGTCATTAAATATAAATGGTCTTAGTGTGCTTAAATAATATACTGTTTTCATAATAACGACTAAATGAATGAAAGTTACTTTCAACTTAATCTTCATCGATCCATCGAACTAGTTTTTGTCCAACACTTAATTCACTTTTCCTTTGTTTCCACCTTCCTGCAGGTTTTGCTTTTTGATCTCTAAATATTCGCCTGTCTATTCAAGTTCTTCTCAGTGTTTCTTTTGTTTCAGAACTTACATAGACCCGGATTATTACTTCGTCTAAAAAGGTATGGCTTGTTTCATTCGTCTATTGTTAATGCAAAATTTTGCCGACAATATTTTATCAGCATTTTATAGAGATCAATTTAATTATATAGAAAATAAATGAAAATGGTATTTATAGTTGATTGCTATATCAAATATCTATCTATCCGTTATAAAAATAACTGCAAGTTATACTTCCAGCAGTAAGATACGTACTAATTTTTCTCATTGCTACATACAATTTTAAATTGATTTAAAAAGTTCAAATTTCTGTAGTCAATCACTATAATTAATTATGCTTACGCTATTAGCATGCTACCAATCACTGCTGAGCAAAGCAATAAAGGAATTTCACCAAAGACAACCGAACGAGTATTTTTTAAGCCTTATAAGATTCTTAATTGCAGCATTATTTTTATTATTGCAATTTACAAAAAATGTATATATCACTTTTTTTCTTTATTTTTAGGATTAAAAATAAAGCCCGATAAGTATTAGAGAGGTTATATGTACCTACTTCACTCTTTAATGGTAATATGTATATACATTTAATTATTTAATTATGTATTTATTAATGGTTCATAAATATTCAAAAACTGCACGGTAAAAAATGGCAGTGTGCTTTGTATTACAATTTTTTCTACAGGGTGTCCTAAAACATACGCACAATAGGGGAAACTGACAATAGGAAAACATACTAGAAATAATAGCAATTTAATTTTCTTAAATATTCGGTATATGTTTGGAAATTCTAAGTATCAATAATTATATTATCCAATCATATTAGACGTCGATTGTTTTTGAATTACAATAAGATTCTTCAGTTTTCCCTATTGTTCGTATGTTTTGGGACACCCTGTATATTCAACTTTCAAATGTATTTATTTATTATGTATCATTATAATAATATAAATCACTAATAATCCCTGGGTCAATCGCCATATGCTATAAATGAGATGTCATTTAAGTATTCAAATTGTTATTTTTGTGCGATTTATGCTAAACCATATTAAATAGTGTTTAAATACAGAATGTGACGATATTTACATTACTCGTTTACTTGGTGTGACTGGTTAAATACGGCACTATATTAAATATACGACACTCAAAATATCACAAAAATAATAAATTTTTTATCCTGGAATTATTTAATTTTGCACAATTTTTAATAAAATCATGACTGCAACGACCTTAGTGTATTGAAAAAATTTTAATAAAGAGAAAATTTGAATCTTTTGTATATATACACTCGCAATTGTGATAAACACAATGTTTACATTCAATTGTGAAAATAGATGTTAATGTATCATAAATCATAATTTTGTATATATGTCCTTTGTAAAGGAAATAAATTTGTAAAAAGAATTTTCTATATAATTCCATTATTCTCACAAAATTAAGTAGTTATATAATATGTTCACGTTCATTTTCTAATGTGATAAGAAATGTCTTTAATATCATAAATAAACATTTTTAGGAACGTATCGATTATAGTTACAACATAAAATAAACAAAATATTTTAACAATGAAGTATTTAGTTTTAAATTGAAATATTATATATCTCTAATTTTGATCACGAATGAGATAAAGAGAGCTTATTGATAAAATCGACGTATAAATGAAGTATTACAACAAATACAGATTTTTAAATAGGTATGCAGGTACGTAATTTTAACAAGACAATTACAATGGTACAATTTTATACGAAAAGTTAAACACAATTTGTATTGCTATAACAAAATGTAAGTTAGCATCAATGATCACAAAATTTATCAAAAAATTGTCTGCATTTTCATTAGTAATCAAGAATACAAATTACTATATATGTAGATTAATTTGAACAGTATCAGTTTGTGAAAATACAAATAATGTGCATATTAAAAATTAAACTTTGTAGTAAATGTTCTTACTATTGATATTTTCAAACGATCACGAATGAGATATACTATATGTACACGCTTCTAAAATATCACTTCTTATGTCCACTCAAGAATATTTATATCAGAAAATTGCATGCTACCATGACGCATAATGATGGGTTCCGCCAACTTTCCCCATTATTTGTGAATATAATACTAAGCTAGTATCATTCGTAACGGGTCAAACAAACTGATTTAAAGGCTTGTCATAAATGTATAAACACCAATACATGATTTAAGTATGTTAGAAGATAAAAAGCCTGTGGATTAATTATTGAAAGAAGTGTACATAAAGATATTTAAAAATACAACGATTTTAAACAGAAAATAGGCTTTTGCTGACTTCTATTGGGTTTAGAATATTCCTTTCTAAATCTGATCACGAATGAGAATTTGTATTTCTGTAATTATAATCCATTCATTTTTTGTTCTAAAACAACACATACTGCAATGTAATACATACAATTTGTATTCTCTTGTTTAGATTTATCTAAAAATAATCATCAACACCCTTCAAACAGAAACAAAATAAAAGAATACCTATGGTTGATCACGAATCGGATCCTACACTATTACAACAGCAAATTTCAAACACATATGGGGTGTATTTAACAGAAGAATATTCTCTAATAGTGGGCTCTTTCTTAATCTATTATATATCGATCTATATTTAGTTTAAACCAAATTTACATTCTATGCCATATAGTTATCCATATCTTAAATGATAACGATTATATTTTTTATCGATTTAAACAAACATGTACCTATTAACAGTATGGGGGTGAATTAGAGAAAGGGTAAGAAAAAATATCAACATTCTTATTTATATAGAGTTCAGGAACTTTATAAATGTATAAATATGCATTTAAATATGTATTATTTATAACCGTATATGTGTCATCACGAATAAGAACGTTTATTGTTCATAAAATGACTAAAATACACTTTCCCGGTCAAAGTGTAATAAATTCTTCACAAGTAAAAAATTCCTTTGTACAGTAGCGCAATGACTTGAAGAGTGTAACTAGACAGAAAACATTGATTAAAATAATTCTGATTGAAAACTAAACTGAATTTTGATCTGTCAAGTCAATATACCTACAACGATTTTCATACTGGGTGCTCATACTATTTATGCCCAGTTTATGACTGTTTAACCTATGATAGGTTAAACAGTCATAGACATAGAATCTCGTATGTTTATATCCAGTCTTATTTATTATCTAAAGACATTACATATAATGATTGTTCTATTATACACAATTAATATTGATAGGTATATAGGACATTGCTGCAAAGAAATTACAAATTGAAATTATTTTTAAATACAAAACTCTGTTTATTTGGTATAAATTTTGAGACAAGTTCAATACGTATCTACATATTTGAAGATTTACATAAGCTATCAAAACTTTAAAATTTTCAAGACACGCGAAATTTATTAGGTGGTAACAAAAATGATGCACAAAAAGTCAAAAGTGCCGAGTTTACCCCTATATATTGTTCTATATGGTAATAACATTTATTACTCTTATTATCTAATATTAAAAACTTCATATAATAACTTTTAATTGACAAAATGTTAAATATTAATATACACAATATACCTACTTGTATATGTATCTGAATATTTCATATATTTTTTCTTAGTAAAGGTTTATGCTGAAAATGTTTTAATTAAATGTAAGAAATAATAACTATACTGATATAGATCGGTAACAAATATATTCAATTTTTGTATTCTGATTTCTGGGAAATTTTAACTGCATTAGTTAAAAGCTCCTGATTTAGAAGATCAAAGAATACATATGATGATGATTTTAAATGCTTTGGCTGGTACATTCTTAGCTGTAAATCATGAGATTTTTAGCGATATATACCCTAATTTAAAGGCGTCTTCACGCCTAGCCATACGGGCAAGAGATTGCATCAACCCCCTCCCCTATCTCACCAAAACCCTGTATCCGTCCATGTATATACACCTCAGAAGACATGAAGGTACATAGCTTTTGCAATATGTGATATGTAATATATGTACATGCAAACTAAATAAGGCTCAAGCAAAGTAAACCATTTGCTTTTAACTAAATTGCTTTATTGCATTAATTAATTATTCAATTCTATACTAAATAGATTATTTCAAATGATGTGGTTAGCCAGCCTACATGATATTTAACGTTAATATTGAACAAACTTGAAGTATTGAATTTCGTATCAGCATAATTTATGTTCTCTGCGGATGCATTTTATGGCCTTGTAACCATTTTATCTGACGAAATACACGATTTTAAAATTCCAATCTCTGCGTCTCTATTTCATCTGACGTCGACATATTTGTTTTATCGCCAGTCTATATTTGATCGGGAAAACTTAAATAAATACTATTTTTATTTATTTCCTATTTTTATAGGTATAGTTAATCAACTCTAGTTTATAATATAGCTACTGTATAATTTATCACTGTAGACTAGTTTCTGTGCAAATGTTTTTATAACAGATGAAATAATTCTTGTTAGCAATAATTGTTTAAACAATGTTGCTTCAACACTGTGTACCTACCTATATTTTGCTTCAACATACGGTCAAGTGATTGTTTCAAAATATATTTTATCTATACGTAAGTGTAAAAATATTTGTTATATGAATATCAAATCATATATTATGATGTTAAATATTTGTTAAAATAAAGTGTTAAAATAAATGTGATAATATAATTATTTATGCATATTTCCATAATATGTCTGCTTAAAGATATAATAGAAACTATTGTGCTCTATATAATGTTATGACTTTAATTTATTTTAATTTTGATATTCCCTGCAATAATATTTCTTTTACATGGAGTTTTGACTCTTATTGGTTTTATATGCATCGCGTTGTATACATTTTTGTCGATTGAAAATCGTTGTATTTTTATCAAGTTTGCCTAAATGGGTAAGAAATAAGTACCTCCCTAGTATCATTTTTATAATTATTGGATTACTTATAATATTTTTGCATGTTACATGAATCTATAAAATATACATAGTTAGCTGTATTTGTATCTAAATATTTTATTACACACTTACTATTTAAGAGATATTGTATTTAAAGTATTATTTCACAACATTTTTAGGATTAGAAAATAGTAGTACAAACTGTTATCAATAATTAAGAAGAGTTGCAACTATATCTATATCAATACTATATATAATTGTAATTGTGCCCTACAGAGATTTCACTCGTATTGATTCTGTATACAGTTCAATACTACTATGTTGATACCCGAAAGCTTTTGCAAAATTATATTTTAAAAACTGACAGCAGTTAAACAGATTATGTTGTACAAAAGTTTTAGGCATACAGGCAATAAATTACATTTTACAAACAACTTACGATGTGGTAAAATTGTTTAAAAGTATATATTTGATCTTAAAATTAATTTAATAAAAATATTTAATACTACTTTTTGTAACCAATTTACATAACATTTATCGAAATAAAACGATTTTATATATTGACGAAGATTTACAGCGCGATGTATAAGAAATTAATTACTCTATGATTGTGCCACTAGCATTTGATGCAGCCTGACCACGCATTTGATGGGACAATTCAGTATTTAAATAGACAAAATACACGATTTTAATATTCAAATGTCTACCGTCTTTAATTGATCTGATGTCGACGCATTTGTTCTATTACCTACCCGTTTATATTGTTCCTGAAAACCTATAGATTTACGTTGTCCGCGATTTTGTTACGAACAAGATGGGCAAAATTAATGACCATAAATATATTCAGATAATCAAAATATTTCATAAATTTTTATTTATGTCATAATAATATTAGAATGTAATAACTAAACTGTCAAAAACTATATATATATAAAGAAGCATTATTAAAAGTACTTAATAATAATAATACCTACTACATAATATTACTGTATTTGTTAAAATTAAAACAAGCAATTTAAGCTATTTTATTTTAGCTCAGTATACATATGATAGCTATATATGGTACCTACAACGTATTATATAAATGCAACTTTATGAGTTTTCAAAAAATGCTCATTTTAGATGTATAGGTAGGTACTTTTTATAGCCAAACCATTTATTGTATTCAATAAATTTCTACATAAAAACTGGAACTGTTGACAATGTTTTTTCAAAATGGGGAATAATAGTATTATCTCTATAAGAATTCTACTTTATTAATATAGAAATTTAAGTTGTGCTATGTACCTATATAGATATATAAAGCTATAAATATAAAAATTCTCCAAATTTTTGAAAATTCTATTTTTTTTTAGAAAATTAGTTTAGTCTTCTATATTTCTCCAATCTTTGTAAGTAAAAAATACGTTCAATTATTATTCCACCTATACAAATTGAATATATTACTGAAACCATGCCATCCATAGGTACCTATTACAAACATTTTAATGCGTTTTCACGTGCAACTGGACAAAATATTATTTTATACATCCATTAATAAAAAAGGTTTTATACAAGAAGTATAAAACATACCTATGTGCTGCGAAGTATAAAAATTCGTTGTAAGTCGCAATTTCTTAAATATGGAGGTCATATATTGTTCACATACCACAGAGAATAATATATTTGTACATATTAAATAATATATTCACATTAAAATGTTAATTTCACTATGAGTTACATTCTATAATCTTAAAATAAAATTTTTCTCAGAATATTGGTCAACAGATAAAGTAATAGTGAAAGTATATGCCTGCTTCCAATTGATATACCATAAGAATATAACTATCTTAACTATATTAAAAGATATCAATGATATAACAATGTTATAGGATCATGTTCAGGAGCGCAAGGGGGGGGGGGGGACTGACAGGCATGTGCCTGATCCCCACCTAAGGAATGACAGACGCCTAAACTTATGAACAAAATGACAAGACGTTACACAAATGGGGAGGCTATAGCCTTATATTAGCCTAAGGGTTAATACGGCGTTGCTTATAGGTACGCCTTCCCTCGAAGTAAACAGCTACACCCTTTTGACCTTGTGGCCCCCGTCCTGCTCTACTCCCCTCGTAAAATTCCTGCGTCCGTCCGTGATGTCGTAATGGTAATTACCTATTATAAATATATCAAATATCTTGAAATCCAAGTTATTAATTTATTTATATATAAAAGAATATAATTTTGATTTTTTAATGATTTCAAGTTTTTGTCATAAAATGATGTTTCAAAAAATATTTTTTACATCATGAATAAATTATTTTTTGTTTAAATATTTCAGTATAACTAATTACTCGTCTTTCATTAACTTTCAAAAGATTTATTTAAATCTACTGCTGGATTAAACTAAAAATATCTATTTATGCATTAACAAGACTTCAAAAAGAACAAGGGTCTTTATTTCTTTGTGAGAGGATCCAAAGTGTCGATTCAAAGGCTATATTCAACAACTACAACTCATTTTAATCGTTTAAATGTAAAATTTCAGCTTAGTCAGTTAACAAAAAAGTGGGATTTTTCTTCATTATTTTTATAATAATTTTAAATGTAGTTTTTTAACAAAATATATAGACATATTAACTTTTATTTTATTCATGAAAAGATGTATTATCCACAGTTTTTTAGTCATAATGTATTAGAAAATAAAATGGTATCTGTTACTAAAGTAGTATGAGTTATAGTATTAGTAGGTATTACTATTTGTAACTCTAAGTCATTTCATATATACCTAAGTAGATATATAGACTATTTAAATGATAGTATATATTATAATAACTAGTAGGGTAGTAGTATTATAATATATACTATCATTTAAATAGACTACTCTTAACCTGACTAGAATAACTATAAAAGATTATATTTATTAAACTTGTCAGAAGATACAGATTGGATATTAATAATTGGAAATATCAATATGAGATGGTCAAACTTAAAAAAACAATGAAACCTCAATATTTATATGAAATCAATATAAATTTTAGTTATATATATTAATTTGTTTACTTAAAGTTACATATCAAAACTTATAAGTTATAAAGTGTAATATAATTATAACATAAGTTATTACCATAATTTTATAATTTCTAACATTAATTTGATATAAAATTGAGTTGAAACTTGAAATAAATTTTTCAAATGATAATGTTTCAAATTCAATAAATATGTTGTATAGTATATTAAGAAACAATTCTAAAAAATTAATTAATATATTTACCAATATTATAAAAGTATTTTATTGTTTACTTCTTTACTAAATTATGATATTTCTAGGATTATTTACACCATTTTTGTATGATGACAATTATATCTCATAAATATCAAGACATTTATATCTCATAAATATCAAGACATTTATATAATTCACAAATATAAATTGTGCTTGAAATGACTTTAGTATATATTATTTGTATTATACATTATTTAAGATCTTTAATTATGCCATAGATCTACATATACATATATTTAAAACATATTAATCAGAATAATTCAAAAGTTACAATATTTCTTATATAGATGCAATGTTCTATTCAAAACTTTTATTAATAAATTATTATTTACTCATACTATTAATATAATATCATTATTATTTAATACATTTTTTTTTAAAAGCCTTAACCATAATTCTTTTATAGTACTTATAATAAAAGTTTTATGATAAAAGTAATATTATTAGTAATTATAAACAATTTATACAATATTATAACTAAATATTTTCTAATAAATAATTTTAACCTATTTTTTAATGAATT